>FXXK01000427.1:236361-271010 GCA_900184695.1 Betula pendula
GCTTGTATATGAGTGTAGCTAAGTTATATGTTATATTTATAACATAGATGGGCGCGTATGTGTGCTAGTACATGCGGGAGACTGGAACGTACATATATGTACTCAGCTATTACTATATTTCTGATGTTTTATGATCATATGTGTTTACTTTATCAGCTGCTTATGTTTCAAAATAAAATGCCATATTCTTAGTAGCTGTTATTGTAAACTCATGTAACTAACACTTCGGTTCTTTACGAAAACTCAGTGAATTTTTATTCATTGAGACTGTTGACTCACTCATTCTCTTTCTGCCTATGTAATCATGGGTGATCTCTATGGTTACATAGATACTGGTGCAGGTTCCGATAGCGTAGATGACGATCCCGTAGCCTACTACCTTGGCTATTACGACTGACGTCGTGGGACGTGTTCTTTTTGTATAGATTTCGTAGATAGTCTATTCTTTTGTATATGGTTGCGATGTGTTCACAATCATTATTTTGTATATGGCTTGTGTTGCATGTGACACGTTTGTATAGCCATTCTTTTTGTATATGTCACGTTGTAAACTTTTAAACATTAGAATTATGTTGTCAACTCTATATATGGATTACTCCCTTGATATATAAATGCTTCCGCTCAGTTAATATATAATGTGATATGTGACTCTGATGAATAGGTGTAATCTCATGATATATTGTGAGATATATGTATGACAGGTGTTTCTATCACCCTGTGGTGATAGATCCGGTTCATGGTTACTGTATGTTTTCAAAAAAAAAAAAATAGCTACAATGTAATTATGGATCGGGTCGCCACAGTAATTGCACTCTTTTATTCATCTAACCTTATAGGCACACCAAAACAAATTCGACATTGGATAATGAAATCCCACTCCATTGAATGTAAGTCTTCATCAAATCCACTTTAATATATAGTGCAACGAGCTTGACCCTTATCCTCGTGGTAATCCTTTACATTAATTAAAATCCTTGTGATAATTAATTAAAGTTCTTGTTTTTGATTTGAAACCTTGTTTAATTGTAGCCAACATTATACTATTCCTTGTTAATTGGTACTATAGAAGATAAAGATATTGTTGGTCGTGATCAACCTTCATTTAAAGCCAAGACCATATTAGTATAGAGATCGATCGATGTGTTCTATGTTTCCTTTGTATATCAAAAATTTGTTGTAATGAAACTACTATTGTAGTATATCATGTTGTAGACTCTTCAAGTGTTTATAAAGCTACACCTCGTCACACGATGCAAATGAAAAAGTTCATATTTTATTTTCAAACTCCTTGATTGCTCATACAGGTACCAATTGTGATTCTTTCTAGCGAAATTGAACCTAGGGATTCTTTATTACTCGTATAAAATATATACTAGCCACAATAAGGAGTTGCAACTGCTGTAAGGGAAATTTTTTTATGAATGGTTAAACCAATAGATTCAGTAATGTCCAAATCCTCTGCTCTTGCTCCACCAGGCAATGTCCAATCAAAGTTGTGCAGCAGATTTGCCAAAACAAGCTCGATAGTGGTCATAGCAAAGGAAATTCCAGGGCAAACCCTCCTTCCAGCACCAAATGGAATCAACTGGAAGTCATGTCCTCTAAAATCTATAGAAGATGTCAGGAACCTTTCTAGCTTAAACTCCTCTGGCTCGCCCCAAGACGTAGGGTCTCTTCCGATTGCCCATGCATTGATAATAACTTGTGTTCCAGCTGCAATGTCATAGCCCTGTATTTTGACATTTTGAGTTGATTCTCAAGGTATTAATAGTGGAACAGGAGGATGGAAGCGAAGTGCTTCTTTGATCACTGCCTTCAAGTAATGCATTTTATCCAAATCATCCTCTTTTATCTCCTTTTTGCTGCCACTGATGATTCCTCTCACCTCATTCTGCACCTTCTTCATAGCCTTAGGGTGCCTTAGGAGCTCTGTCATTGCCCACTCTAAGACTGTGTATGTTGTGTCAGTACCGGCAGCAAATACGTCCTTAAAAAAAAATGGTAAATATGAAAGAAAGTTGTCAATGTGCACGAGATAAAACGATGAAGTACCTTCAAAAGTAAAACAGAGTACTCTTTCTCAGTCAAGGCTATCCATTAGTATTACATTTAGCTCCCTTCCATGACCATTCGATGTGATATGTCATTTTAACAGCTCCCTTTTTACTGTAGTTCTATAGTTTTTCTGTTGGAAAATATAAATTAAAAGAAGGAAAATTTATGAAGACAATTTCTAAGGACTTCTCGATCACATTAACGTACTTTATTAGCTAATGGATTGGGATCCACTTATGTATATTAATTACTATTTTTTTTAATAATTTTTCAATGTGAGACATAATATTCACAAGTATACTCACAATCCCAAGAATACAATAAAGCCAAAATAGCACCTTTTAGAGTAACTAAAAACACCCCTATAATGCACAAAAAGTTGTATAGAAGAGAAGAAAGATGTTGTGTGTCTTTGGAGATGACTATAAGGTCATAGTTATAATGTTCATGAATTCATCTCAACCGTCCAATCGATCATGAGTCAAAATAGCTTAAGGCTCGTCAATGCTTCAATGCGTACTTGGAATGTGTGTCTCATAACGTACACCATGCCAAAAGCTCATTGCCCGTATGCGGTAGCAGTGTTGCTATTGCTAAGCAGCTAGCTCTCTTATCCATCATTCAAGTTAAGAGAATAACTTACAAAGATGTTGGCTTCTATCCAATGTGGGACAAAATTTTCTCCATCCAATCCATGCACTTAAATTTTGCATTTAATTAGGCTTCAAAATAAACTATTCAAGTCTTACTTTAACAACCACCCCCCCCAACAAAAAAAAGACTCTTTCATAATATTAAAAATACCCATTTAAAGAATAAATCATTCTAATAAACTCTGACAATATCAACCCATAGGGTTAATCCACTTTATCAGGCGCGGGCTAGACACCATAAATTAATTTGTGTCAATGGTGATACCGTTGTGCACTTACCCAGCCAATCAACTTAAAAAGAGAGTGGTAATGACTCTTTTTTTCTAATTCATTTACTTCATACAAGCTTCCAAACTAATGCATATATATATTTTGAAGTGACATGGTACTTCTTCATCTCATGTCTATCTGATCACATCCATCTCTACCAATTTTGTAAAACACTAATCATTGGATATGAAGGACCCACAAATCTAATGGTTGATTTGAGGGAAAAAAAAAAAAACAAAGAAAAAGAGATAAATTGGAGATAGATAGAAGATAGAGAAGTAGCATTTCTCTATTCCGAAGCTTATCCTAGAATATTAATCTTAAGTAGAGGTGCCCCAAGAGCGGTTGTAGGCTATGACAAAGACATAACCACACTTAATTTCTAAGAAATTAAAATGGTAAAGGTCTTGGTTTTGATAGTATTTTTATCAGCTCTAAAGTTTAAATTCTCTTGAATGCAAATAATTCTTTAGGGCTATGCATGCTTGTGAAGCCAAGGTTTTATTTGATCCTTGTAGAATAGGCGCTTTGCATGGGTTCGAGGTTTACCAGATTAGAATGAGTATACAAGGTGACATTTCCTTGGAGTTGGAGAGGTTTCTTTGTCATAAAAAATAATAAGTTTAAATACGGACATAACCACACTTAATTTCTAAGAAAGTCAAGAATTAAGAAAAATGTTTGCTTACCAGGATTAGAGCCTTAATGCTAACTCTGTCAATCACGTTTTCCTTTTGAATCCAAAGCAAAACGTCCACAAAGTCCTTTTGGTGTTCATTTTCTATCCCTCTCCTCTCACAATTTATGTGCTCTTCAATTACTTCTTCTAGAAAATCATCAAACCGTACAGCCACTTTCTCCACTCTAGCATCCAAGCCATTGACACGGCTCACCCAAGCAAGCCATGAAATATAATCCCCCACACTTAGAGCACCCAACAACTCTACGAACTCGCCCAAAAGCTCCTTAAACCTCATTCCACCTTCGCCTGCACTATACTTCCTCCCCAAAGCCACCCTACATACAACATCATTAGTAAGGTTCGCAAGCACTTGGCTTAAATTCACATATGCTGAAGAACAAGACCGTTTGATTTTTTCGATCATTAAAAAAGTTTCCTCCTGTCTCACGGCGCGAAAGGACTGAACCCTTTGGTTACTCAAAAGATGGAGCACTGATATGCTTTTAATCTGCCTCCAATACTCGCCATAGGGGGCTGATGCCACATCTTTGCAATTGTATAATAGTTTCTCGAACAAGCTTGATTTGGGCCGGTTTGCAAAGATGAGGTCATGGGTCTTCATGATCTCGCTGGCAGCATCGGCAGACGAGGCTACGAGGGTTGGTACGCTGCCAAAGTGAAGCAGCATGAGGGGGCCATAGCGTTGTGCTAAGGATCCGAGTGAACGGTGAAGCTGCGGCCCAAGTTGGTGGAGGTTTCCGACGATTGGGAGCTTTAGTGGTGAAGGCGGTGAGTTTTTTTTGGTGGACGACCATTTGAATAGGAATATTAAGATGAAGGCCAAGAAGGTTAAAACAAAGGGATGGAGCAAGAAAAAAGTTGCATTTTGCCCCAACAATTCCTGGAAGTTCGACATTTTCTTCTCTATTGTCGAAGAAATTAGTATGTGTTTAACAATTATGTTCCTCTTGCTATCGTCTTTTATAGAAAACCGATTTGGATGCATTGCCCAACCACATGGAGATTACTGTGAACGTGAATTTTGTGAGGAAATTCCACCGATTTTCCAACCCTGAACGTGAATGTGAATAGGGCATTTTTTCTTTTTCTTTTTTTTTTTTTTTTTTTGTTTTTTTCCTTGGGCTGACTAATGTGACTGGTTTTGCTTTGATTCATTTTGAATTTTGGGTTCCCTAAATAACACGACTCTTGGCTGATATTTCAACTACAAAAAAAGATTGCTTAGAAGATGAAAAACGCCAAGATAGGCAATCATATCGTGTGCATGTACGTTTCCTCGTGGAACAATTTGGTGCATCTGGCAGGGATAGGGTGTTAGTTTCTCATTGGAGCGAGGATATATATGATTTCGTGCATGACCTTAAACATACAAATAGATAAGGACACAATGGATATTCAAATCCCACTCCATAAATCCATCAATGTAAGCCTTTATCAAATCCACTTTAATTAATAATGCAACGAGCTTGACCCTTATCCTCGTGGTAATCATATCCTTTACAATAATTAAAACAGATTTTTATAAAAAAAAAAAAAATCAAAAGCTGATTTTTATTACACATCATCGTAATTAGATGGTAATCGTATAATAGTTTACTAAATAATATTATTTGATAATTTACTGTATAAATTATTAGTAATTTAGCCAACAAATACAATAAAATCTTTATGAACCCACTTGTTCAAACATGTGGGCAAATGGGTCAAAATTTGCTTGGAATCCTAATCCAATTTCGAAGAAAGATTTCCAACCATTTTTCTTAATAATAAATTGTTATAATTCAAAGAACGCTAATATTAAACTATCTTATAATTACTACTGAAATTATTAACAATCCTATCAGGAAAATTGTGGGATATCTGTGGCTTAGAATCTGAGTAGATCCGGAAAAGCTTGGATCTAACTTTGGTCCGCGGCAGGACTTGTAGAAAACTGTTGGCTTTTTAACGTTTTTCGTCATGTGCCGTTGAGTAGCTTTTTAATGGGGACTGGAACTGTGGCCAAGGCAACAGTGGGAATTTGGCAGCAGCGATCAGTATCAAATTTCAACGCTTTATATTATTGGAAACGATGCTACAGTAAAACTCAGCTTTTTAAATCACAAAAAAATTGGTAAAAAAAAATAAAGACCGATTTTCATTACCTTTTTTTTTCTCACTCTCTTTTGTTTTTGTTTGTTTTTTTTTTTTTTATAAGAAAAATTTCATATAGACTTTATGAACTTTAGGCCTTTTTATATGCTCATTGTAATCTTTAAAAACTTACTTTAGTACGTTGAACTTTAACTTCTCGCACTTTATCTCATTATGTCAGAATTCACCATTAAATATTTTCAAAATTTTTAAAATACCCTTATATTTTTTTAAAAAAAAGTTATAAAAAATTTAAAAGAAATGAGTATTTTAGAAATTTTTGCACCTCTCCTTAGTATTTAACTGAAAATTGTAATGGAGGAAATGTAAGTTATAGACATTAAAAGTTTGGAATACTAAAATGAAAGTTTTTAAAAATTAGAAGTATGTCAAAAATGACTAAAATTCAGACTCAGGAGTCTATCTAAAGTTTATTTATTTTTTTTTTTAAGCAAAAAGGCAAAACGAGGGACCAACTATAACTACTTTATCTGAACATTACTACAGTAGCACTACCTTATCATCTCATTATTTTAGCATAATCCTTGTCATAATTAATTAAAGTTCTTGATTCTGATTTTAAACCTAGTTTAATTTCAGCGAACGTTATTCTATTCCTTGTTAATTGGTACTATAGAAGATAAAGATATTGTTGATCGTGATGATCAACCTCCAGTTAAAGCCAAGAGCATATATAATAGTATATAGATCATGTGTTCTATGTTTCCTTTTGTATATGAGAAATTTGTTGTAATCAAACTAGCTACTGTACGTAGTTTACTAGCTTATCATGTACGTAGTAAACTCTTCAAGTGTTTATAAAGCTAGCTACACCTCGTCACACGATACAGATGAGGAAGTTCGATCATATTTTATTTTCAAACTCCTTTATTGATCATAAAATTAAGTACCAATTGTGATTAATTCTTTCTAGCCAAACTAAACCTGGGGGTTCTTCTATTCTCTGTTAAAGTATATTATAACCCGTGTGGTATGGGGGAAGTCATTTCTTCGAAATATCATTCGTAATTAGGCATCTTGTAGAAATGGAGTAAAAATATCATTCGTAATTAGGCATCGTTATTGATCAAAATATCTTTCATTTTCTTTGAGTTAAAGAAAAAAAAATTATAATGGAGTAAAAATGGAGCCCTTGAGGGAGCCTTCGGTTTCCTCCTATTTTTAAATGGATGACATGTGTTTAAAATAAAAATAAAAAAACCATATGAAGGTCACTATTTAGTCACATCACCTCATCTTATTTCTAAGAGGGTTTATTACACCTACATTGGATCTCTCTTAAAGGAAAGATAAAGTAAAAGAAATTAAAAAAGAATAAAGAGAGAGACACAAAAGATTTTTGGTGATTCAATTTATGAGTTATCCATAGGATAAAGTTTTAAGGACTACATTATGCTTTTATTCATTTGATATAAAATAACAATACAAAATATTCATATTTATAGTTAGAAGAATTGTGGTAGATATGTATAGTAATAAATCAGCTACCATTAAAGCTGATTACAATCAAATCTTTTAAATCAAATCCCATAATATATTTCAGCATTCCCTCAAACTCAAGGTGAAAATTTGTGGAATATCTCGAGTATGATTTTTTTCTTGTTCTATTTATTAGAGATGGTGCTAGAAACTCGCTGGAGTAGGTAACGGTCGGTGGTGGTAACTGAAGTTGATGGTGGCAACGATGGCCGAAGACGGGCCCTTTAACAACAATATGCCAAAAATCTTGGGCCAAACAATAGGCCAAAATAAAAGCCAATAAAAGGCTGAAATGAGGTTAACTATGAGCCTTAAATTAGCTTGGGTCTTCAAACAAAACCACAAAGGCAATGTTGCTGAATGTCGGGGGAAAATCTGGTGGAGCTAGGTTGTGCATCTGTGGTTGCAGCAGCTATGAAGCGCTGGGGGCAGCTACGACGGTAATAAGCCTTGCTGTAGCCGTGGAAGGCCAATGGAGGCGCGGCAGTGCTGGGCTGGGCCGTGGACAGCTAGCAGGTAACGATTGATCGTCAATAGTGAGAAACCTTACGTATACTAAGAGACACACACAAACATGAATCTAATTTCTGAAACCGAAGTTAAAAAGCAGGATTTCTTCGAACCAATCTGGCTGGACAAATTGTAGAGCCTAGAAGTAGAAAACTTGCAAGAATATTCATGCAATAGAAATAAAGATTAAAATAAAATAAAACCAAGACTTTGTTCTTAATTGGAGACATAGAGTTCTTTCAAACGCTCAGATCTAATTGATGTGTGCCGTGAAAAGACGAAGAAAAAGAGTCTACAGGACCACTGGGAGGCGTTAGCCTAAAGCTCTGATACTATGCGTGGAAGAAAACAAAAATAACATAAATTAAAAAAAAAAAGAGAATAAAGAGAAAGACACAAGAGATTTTACGGGCCGTTTAATTTATGATATACGTCAACAAAATAAAGTCTTAAGAATTACATTTTGCTCTTATTTACCTGATAATATTACGATACAAAAAACTCTTATTTACAGAAAAATTGTAATAAACAATAATATGATAATCAAAATCAATTACCATCAAATCAGATTACAACCAAAATCAAGTTTTATAATATATTTTAACATTCTCAACATTACAAAGCCATTCCCTATACTCGTCGCCGCCACCTTTCATTTAAGCACCGAACTTTGGAAGTCAAGTGGGTATATATGAGTCGAACGCTGAGTAATCCAAAAAGTTCTCTTAGACGCAGGACTTGTCTCCTGCGTCACAAATTTTGGCGATTCTTTGGTACTTTCTGAGCTCTACGACCAGTGACAAAGTTAGGTTCTTCTTGCAGGTGTGTTCGTCACTCAAAAATCTTTGTACACATTAATATCATTAATATCATTCAAAAACTTGTAAATCATGTGTTCATCACTCAAAAATCTTTGTACACAAAACAAACCGAATTGACATCGAAATTAGAATAAATTTTACATCTGCATCAGTAGATACTTATTTTGGAATATCCCAAAATGAAAGAAGACACATAAACTAAGATGGAGGTAAACATTTTATTTTTGTTTTCACTCCAAACAAAAAAACAAAAAAAAATCAACCTCTTTTTAAAATTATTAGCAAATAACTTTCTTAATTTTTCTCACAAAAATTTAAAACTTATTTTTATTTTATATCAAATCAATCACTTTTTATTATTAATCAAACAAAAAAAAAATCACAACAAAATTCTTTACCAAACAACCCGTTACATTTCCTAGGTTTTTTTAGATATAGATCAAATATAGTATGTATTTATCAGTTTAATTAATTGCTCACACCCGATTCATTGATTCACATCACAAACAATAAAAAATACTCAAAACAATTTTAAGAACATCCCCTGCTCTCCCCCTCATTTGTTCAAAGGGGTGGTTCAAATAGCTGCTTCAATTTTTTTCTTTAATTCATATTTTTTTATTATAAATGATACCTGTTATTATATGATTGAGTGTGACATAACACATTAAGGAATTCCGGCCGTCAAAGAGTTTTTGCTTATTTAGAGATGATTATGTAGGCAAAAAAAAAAAAAAAAAACCAAAAACAAAAGAAGTTTTTGCACGTCTGCTGAGAAAAATCGTAAAGATTCTCGAGGATTTGCTTCACCTGTCGTTCTACATTGGAATCCGTTCAGATCCTGAACAATGACAATTTGTCAGCATTCAAAGAGGAACCACCAAACTGGAAAATTTGAAGCAATCCAAATATAATTTGATTAGGATACTTCAACTATAGCTACAGTAATTCTATAAATAAAGATCATTCAAAACCAATTCATCTGGACAAAAAGGTGGTATCACAAACTCACTTATGTTTATGAAAATTCCAATGGCTAAAGGAAAGCTTCCAACAACCCATCTTCCTCTTTGCTTCCATTTTCCTGGTGGTGTTGCTGATCAGGTTTTTCTTGAAGAAGAAGTCAAGAAAAGGAAAGTCCATTAATCTCGCGCCAAGCCCTCCAAAGCTAACCATCAATTGTAACCTTCACCAGCTAGGCAACATGCCTCATCTCTTCCTCCGCTGCCTCGCAGAGAAGTTTGGACCAATTATTTACTTACAACTTGGTGAGATCCCAACAGTGGTGATTTCATCTGCTAGACTAGCCGGGGAAGTACTGAAAACCCATGATCTCGCACTATCAAACCGTCCTCAAATCTTTTCAGCCAAGCACCTCTTATATGATTGTACCGATGTTGTCTTCTCCCTGGCCCCTATGGTGCTTATTGGAGGCATATTCGAAAAATATGCATACTTGAACCACTAAGCGCCAAAAGAGTTCAATCATATAGCTTTGTTAGAGAATAAGAAGTCGCTCGTTTGGTCCGTCGAGTTGCAGAGTCCTATCCTGGCCCCACCAATCTTTCCAAGATTCTTGGACAATACGCAAATGATGTCCTTTGCCGGGTTGCATTTGGGAGGGACTTCTCAGGAGGAGGAGAATATGATCACCATGGGTTCCAAAAGTTGCTAGAGGAGTTTCAAGTATTGCTTGGAGGATTTAGCATCGGAGATTTCTTCCCTTCCATGGAATTTATACACAGCTTAACAGGCATGAAATCGAGACTTCAGAACAGTACCTTTCGACGATTTGATCAACTTTTAGACCAGTTGCTGGCTGAACATGGCAATCCCAAGAGAGAAACGGAGGAGCAGAAGGACCTTGTGGATGTGTTACTCGATATACAGAAGAATGGATCTGATGATCAAACGCCTCTCACCATGGATAATATAAAGGCCGTCATCTTGGTCAGTGAATACTTTCACTTTAATTTACTTCACTTTAAGCATACATATTATACTGATCAATATAATCATAATTATAATTACACTACCAAAAACTAATTGCTCATTATCGTCAACATTTTGTCAACACTAAAAGTTTCATAGTCTACACTGTTGATAGTTGATGCTAATGCCCCTGACGCTAATGATCGGATGGTAATCTTTAGCGTTGTCGTCAAAGTCGACGCTGATGAAGACCCAATAGCGTTGACGTTTGTCGTAGTTCATAATAATTTTGGATCAACACTAAAGGATTTAGAACCTCGATGTTGATGATGAATTATCAGCGTCAATCAAGAGTCAACGCTAACAACTTAGAAAGGGCTATTATTTATATAATTTCAAAGAAGCAATTATGTTAATAAGCACATAAGAACAAAAGGGCCAAAATGGGTAAAAGCTAATTAACCATATATGAGCACGTGCTATAAAAAAAAATTGCAAGTAACCTAAAAATAAAAGAGGTATTTTAAAGTCAAAAGAGGCAAAGTATCTAGTAAAGAAAAAAAAAACATATCTCAAATATATTAAAAAACATCTAAGAAACACAAAAACATTAACTTGAAAGATAATCCAAGCACACTCCAATTTAAGCAACTTAATCCAACTTAAGCAATTAGTGCCATTACTGTCATTGCAGGACATGTTTGCTGCAGGAACTGATACAACATTCATCACTCTTGACTGGGGAATGACAGAGCTCATCATGAACCCGAAAGTCATGAAAAGATCACAAGCCGAAGTACAAAGCATCGTCGGAGAGAGAAGAGTTGTTTTAAAGAGTGATTTGTCTCAGTTGCACTACATGAAAGCTATCATCAAAGAGATATTTCGGTTTCATCCTCCTGCTCCAGTATTAGCCCGTAGAGAATCAATGGAAGATGTGAACATTGATGGATACAACATTCCAGCCAAGACACGTTTTTTTTGTCAATTACTGGGCAATCGGGAGAGACCCGGAATCTTGGGAAAACCCAGATAGATTTGAGCCAGAAAGATTTATGGGTAGCACTATCGACTTCAAGGGTTAGCATTTCGAGCTGAAACCTTTTGGCGCTGGTAGAAGAATTTGCCCAGCTATCACATTTGGAACAGCAGCTCGCTCTAGCTCAACTTCTCCATAGCTTTGATTGGGAGCTTCCCCCTGGTACCACAGCTAAGAATTTGGATATGACAGAGGTTTTTGGCATCATCTGCATGTCATTGCCAAACCACGGTTCCTGTAGACAATGCAAATCACTGTTTCCGGATTCAATAAATTCAGAGCAAGTAGATCAATAGCTATTGCCCAATAAGTATTTGGAATAAAACGTCTAATATTTTAATCCCATATAATGATTTTTGTGTGACCAAATGAGGTGATTGAGCTTGCATTTGCTTATGAAGCACTCTCTTTGGGTTACCAGAGGTTATTTTGGCCAGCCCCGTAACAAAAATGGGTAAAAAAGTGGTTTCATTTGGCTAGCAATTTTAGTTAAAAACATTGCTAGCGGCAGTACCTCAACAATGCATAAATAAGCTAATAAAAAGATGAATATAATTTTCTCTCCTCTTTAAAAATAGTAAAAGTAAATAATTAAAATAGAGAATGAGATGTATGTATTTTTAAAAAGCTAGTAATTATTGAGATTTACGAGCATCTTTAGCAAAGTTGGGTATTTACCTAACAAAAAGTGTAATTTTTTACTTTAATTACTATTTTGTTAATATGCATTTCAACAAATTATATATTCTCTTCTTGATTTTCTTTAAATATTATTTCTCATTTTTTTAATTACATTCGACTCTCTTTCTGAAAGTTCAACCCCAAAAATCATGGGCAAGAGGACGAACCAGAGGAGCTTCACATCCTGCCTTCCTATATACACTAACCGGCTCTTAGAGGATCCTTCTCCGATGCATGGTGGGGTGCTAATTCACCCCCACTGAATGCCCAACTCCCCCTTTAGTGCTAGCATCTTAAGGAAAGAAAGAAAGAAAACAGAACATGCGAGAGAAAGAAGAAGAAAACAGAGAAGAGAGAGAGAGAATGTAATGGTTGAGGTAGAAATTTTCTCTGCCAAGGTGATTTTTTCCTCTTGCCTTTGATTTACTTGATGATTTTAGTGTTTTGGAAAGAATTTTTGGGTTTATTTGATGTTCTTGGCTATGGAGAAATGATGATTGTTTAAGTTTTTTGGGATTTTGTTGGGAATTTGGCCGAATTTCTCTTGGGTGTTAAGAGCTTAGAGATGTTTGGTGAAGTCATGAGATTTTTGGGGATTTTCTTGCTATACCCAAAAGATATTACCTTTCAAGCTCTTGCGACTATACTTCCAACCAATATTAAAAACCAATTATACCTCTCAGTGTCCAAGGTGGTTCATCCGAAAACAATAGCCGGTTCAGTATCGAAAGCATATAGACCAAAACCAAAATCGAAACCCTCACAAATACTTACAGTGCAGTGTATGTAAGTATTAATACTAGGGTTAAATACATTTTCAATACTTGGATTTTAACGTCTTTATTTTTTTCAACTTCAGTTTTATTTTGTATTATTGATGGTACCTCGTTTATGATTAAATATGGAGATAGTACATCCATCTAACTTCCATCCATAATTTGATGAAAATTCACGTCAAACGAATCAAAACCTGTCACGTGTCACAATTTGTTTTTTAAATAAAATTTAGAAATAAAGAAAAATAGAATGTTTTCCCAATATGATGTGACACATGTCCATCTCCACCACATCACATAACACCGAGTCTGAGTAGTGTTTACCGATCGAAAACATGAAACTACATCTCTTGGTAATTAGTTTCTCGGTGCCGTACTTGATCCATTTGATCTTGTATGGTGACGGATGCTTCTCAGTCTTTAGACCCAACATCCTAACCATTGCCTCGAAGATGACGTTTTCTCCACTGCCGTCCTCAATGATGACATTACACACCCGTTGGTTGACTATGCAACACGTACAGAATATGTTGTTTCTCTGGGGGTGCTCCATTTGTTTCGATGTCAACAGTAGACGCCGAATGACCAAGGATTGAGAAAGATATACCCCTTCATTAGCATCAGTCGAGACTTCCTCATCATTGGGTTGATCATCCTTGAGTACTTCAAGCTCTCCATCCTCCCCTCCTCCTATCTCAGTCTCTATCAAGTTCACAATCTGCCTCCTAAGACATTGATTGATCAATGCCTCAGTTGGTTACATTTGAAAATCCGGGCCGAACATATGAATTGTTGAATGAGGGTATGGTCATTGGTTGCCTCGTGGCATTAGTACTGTTGCTAACTTCTCTTCCCCCAGAAGTAATGGGTTGACTTGGAGTCACGGTCGGGACCATGGGTCGCTCGGGTTTCGCTCTCAGGTTATGCCCTAGGCTAATCCAACTGCTTCTTGGATCGGGTGGCTAAGCTAACAACCTCGGTCAAAGTAAAGACATAA
Organism: Betula pendula; assembly: GCA_900184695.1. Classification (NCBI taxonomy): domain Eukaryota; kingdom Viridiplantae; phylum Streptophyta; class Magnoliopsida; order Fagales; family Betulaceae; genus Betula; species Betula pendula. The sequence goes on from FXXK01000427.1 coordinate 250,432, forward strand.
TGCATGGATACCTGGTCTTGGATTGCAAAGCGCAAACCCCCCCAATAAACCTGGCCACCTGTTGAGCCTCGATCTCCATGAGATCATTCTGACCCAACAATCGATAAAAGTCATTGATATAGGCTTAGACCGCCTAAACTCCCTATCGGCATTCTTGTTCTGCTAGAACAAATGCTGCTCAAAGTCTGATGGTAAGAACCGAGCTTTGAGGAGCCTTTTCATCTTTAGCCATGAAGTCATAGGTCCTTTATCTTGTCAAGCACGCGAGACTTGTAACTGTTCTCACCAAGCAGATGCTCCTTCCTTGAACTTATAGGCTATCAATTTCACCTTTTGTTCTTCGAGAATACACATGTAATCGAACAACCACTCTACTTCTGTCACCCAGTCTAGGAAATCTTCAATGTGAAGATGACCATTGAGTGATAGAAGATCGATTTTCATTCGGTATTCTCAGGATTCCTTTCTACCATAATCCTGACGAATAGGTTGCTCTCCAGAAACTCCCCTATAGCAGCATCGCCATTAACATGCCCCCTAAATCCTGCGCCTCCAAGGCCAGTACCTCCACATCTTCCATCTCTCCGATTTGCTTCAACGTTTCAACCGAATACTCTTTCAGCATAATCTTCATTATCTCTGAATTCATCATGGGTCGGTTGACGATTATTTGGTATAGGGTGTCGGTGATGAACGGGCCTCACCCGAATCCCATCGGCATCTCGAGTATCATCGTCTCTGTAATTCTGATTAGGTCCTATCAACAATTGCTCTATCCTATCTTGCAGTCGTTGTATAGACTGCAACGTCGTGTTTTGCTACTATTAGAGTTGTTGGATTTCGACTCTCCAAAGAGCCTCCCTCTCATGACTAGCCTCGATAAGGGAATTGTCACTATTGTATTGATTAGCCATAATCAGGATAATGCCCCCCAAGACATGGGGGATTTTCTTCGCAAGTGTGACGATAAAGTGTGGGAGAGCTTTGATTATTCTGGAAAGTGAGAAAGGTGGCAGCAGCAAGTATGGGCGTGGAGGAAGAAAAGGGTTGTGTGATGTTGAGAGATTCAGTGTGGGTGGAATAAACCCTCTTAAAAATAAGATCAAGTGACATGGATAAATAGTGATACATGTCTTCCTCCCATTTGGCAGATAAGTTCCCCAATTGGAGGGCAGACCCTTTCATTTAGGTTGGTCTCTTCAAAATAAAAATAAAAGAAATGTCACAAATTAGTTAAATACTAAATGAGAACATTATTATGTTATGTTGAAGAATAACGTTACATACTATATTCTTATTTTATAATTTTGACATTGCCGTATTAACTAATTTTTAAATCAATTATTATTAAAAAAAATAAAATTTAAAAATTGATTGGAATTATCACATTACCGTTGTAAGATAAAAATGTGACATATAATATTAATCTATATTTATTGAATGTTAAACTTTTCCATATTTGAGAGGTCAAATTAAAGTCACTACTGGTTCCTCAAAACAACATTGGATTCAAAGAAAAAAAAAAGAACAAAACAAAACAAAAAAACAACCACCAACAATGCAATAAATAAGTAATTTTTACACTACAAAAATGGTTTATAGATGGTTTGAAAAATATAGCCAAAAATATAGTCATTTTGTCTTTTTAAAAAATAAAAAATAGTGGTTCACGTTAGCAGAAGAATATAGAGGAGAAAGAGCAAGGAAAAGGCTTAAAATCCTAAAAAACTAACCCTTTAACGCTTGCTTTTTAGGATTCTTCTAAGGGCAGGCAACCCCTACTCGCCCCTCTCTCTGCGACTTCACATCTTCATTGGAAGGCAAGGGACACCGAAGCATAGAGGTGGTAGGGCAAAGATTCTAGTTGCGCTAAGACTCATCACCGGAGTTGAAGCCTGAGACGATCTTCACTAGCAAAGGGGTGGTGAAGTTGGGAGTGCATCGAGGCCACACCACTGGATGGTTGCATTATTGTAGACCATGGCAGTCTCTTCTGTTGTGTCGTAAGTAAGGGTATAAATACAGAAAATGATGCGGTTATTGACAAATATTGTATGGCATAATGCGGTTATCACTTTTAGTATTCATATCTGATTTGTATTTGCATAGTTATTGCGATTATATTATTTTGTTTTTGGAAAAATTAATATTTACCTCCCTAATGTTTGAGGAGATTTTTAATTTAGCCTCCAATATTTAAAAATTTGCAATGTACCCCTCTAACGTTTACTAAAAAATTAAATTTAATCATTTCGTTACCTAAAGCCGTCTAAATTGCCAGATTTACTGTTCACTCGATTTTTTTTTATTATTTTTTTTTACTGTTCACGGTTTACTCATTTAAAATAATAAAAAAAAATAATAAAAATTAAACAATGGGGGTGGCAGCCACCCCTAAGGGGTGCTTCGGCCACCCCTAAATTGCAAAAGGGGGTGGCTAAAACCATCTCTCAAGAGCCCATGGGGGGTGGCTGCCAAGCCAGACCGGCCCTTGGGGGTGGTCGGCCACCCCCAAATTGCAAAAAGGGGTGGCCAAAACCACCCCCAAGAGCCAAAGGGGTGGCTCGGCCACCCCCAAGGGCCCTTGAGGGTGGTTCGGTCACCCTATACGACCGGTCTGGGGTGGCTTCGGCCACCCCCTTTTGCAATTTGGGGTGGTCGAACCACCCACATGACCCTTCGGGGTGGTCGTAGCTACCCTCTTTTGCAATTTGGGGGTGGTCGAACCACCCCTAAGGGCCTTGGGGGTGGTTCGGCCACCCCCAGACCAACCGGTCTAGGTGGTCGAAGCCACCCTAGGCCCTTCGAGGTGGCCGAGCCACCTCAAGCACCCATAAGCTCTTGGGGGGGGTGGTTCGTGGGCTCTTGGGGTGGCTTCGGCCACCCCCTTTTGCAATTTGGGTGGCCGAACCACCCCACATGGCCCTTCGGTGGTGGCCAAAGCTACCCCCTTTTGCAATTTGGGGGTGGTCGAACCACCCCTAAGGGCCCTTGGGGGTGGTTCGGCCTACTGTTCACGGTTTACTCATTTAAAATAATAAAAAAAAATAATAAAAATTAAACAATGGGGGTGGCAGCCACCCCTAAGGGGTGGCTTCGGCCACCCCTAAATTGCAAAAGGGGTGGCTAAAACCATCTCTCAAGAGCCCATGGGGGGTGGCTGCCAAGCCAGACCGGCCCTTGGGGGTGGTCGGCCACCCCCAAATTGCAAAAAGGGGTGGCCAAAACCACCCCCAAGAGCCAAAGGGGTGGCTCGGCCACCCCCAAGGCCCTTGAGGGTGGTTCGGTCACCCTATACGACCGGTCTGGGGTGGCTTCGGCCACCCCCTTTTGCAATTTGGGGTGGTCGAACCACCCACATGACCCTTCGGGGTGGTCGTAGCTACCCTCTTTTGCAATTTGGGGTGGTCGAACCACCCCTAAGGCCTTGGGGGTGGTTCGGCCACCCCCAGACCAACCGGTCTAGGGTGGTCGAAGCCACCCCTAAGGCCCTTCGGGGTGGCCGAGCCACCCTCAACCACCCCTAAGGCTCTTGGGGGTGGTTTGGCCACCCCCTATGGCTGGCTAGGGAGTGGCCGGCCACTCCAATTGTTTAAATTTATTATTATTATTTTTTTAAATGAATAAACTGTGAACAGTAAAAATAATAATAATAAAAAAATCAAGTGAACAGTAAATCCGGCAATTTAGATAGTTTTAGGTAACGAAAGGGCTAAATTAAATAATTTAGCAAACGTTGGGGGTTACATTGCAAATTTTTAAACATTGGGAGCTAAATTGAAAATCCTCTCAAACATTGAAGGGATAAAATGTAATTTTCCCTTTGTTTTTAGTATGAATCTACCAAATTCATTGATAATAAATCAGGAGCATAAAGCTCTTACATTAAAAGCATATAATGAAGATTAAATATAACACAAACGCTATACAATTACACAGTCATAGACCGGACAAAAGCATCTTAACATTTTAGAACTATCTACGATAACAACCACCATTAACCCAAAAACAACTCTAGTTAAGAAGGAGATTTGCACCGAGCATACTAAAATCTAAGGCTATATCTGGGACAAGAATAGTCCAAATTCGCACCCACTTATTTCCAGCTGTAGGAAATAAACTCTCACACTGACCTACAACTCTACGACCTTAAGGGTCTGGAGACAACACCTGACCATGAAACAATGACAGAGACAACAAAAAAACCAAACAAAACCCAACAGCTGCATCGTTAGTGGAGATCTGCCTCGGAACATGTAGACACACCAGCGCGTGGGGGGCCAGAGACGCTGGATGAAGTGGCGTGAAGTAGGGAGGTCGGCGATGCAGGAGGAGAGGCGCGTCAGTGGGGAAGAGTGGCCGGCGATGCTAGATCTGGTTTGGAAAAACCAAATTTGGGCTTCGAAGAGATAGATTGGAGGATGGAGGAACAGAGGCTGGTGAAGCGGCGCATGGCGTGGTTGAAGCAGAGGCAAAGAGTGGCACAACAATTGTTGAACAATACGACAAAAGCAAAAAAAAAAAAAAGAAAGAAAGAAGGAAGAGGACAAAGAATGGGGGAGTAACAGAAGAAGGGGGAAGGGAGTTGGGGGGAGCCTCCCTCCTCCCTCACAACAATCTCAAAAGAGAGAGCTTTCGGGAGGGGGAGCAGTTTCTCAGTTTTGCGATTATTAAATATTGTTATTAACCACTATTCGAATATGAGGTATTAAGGCTTGAAGTTGTAATTCTTGGTTTAGTAAATACAAAAAGGCATTTTAGCTTTTTTAAAAAAATAATTAAAGCAACAACAAAATTAACACTTAAACAACTTGTTTTTCGGTATATAAAAACAAGAGATCGATTACTAAAAATACACATCAGCTTATGAATGTTCATAGAAACTTTAAATTACTCATTGAACACTACTATTCAAATCACACATACTAATCATTTCGTCATGAAATTTTCATCTCATACATTATTTAGCTTCATGCGTCATTTATCTATAGTTAGTGAAGGGAAAAAATTACCCACGACCTCCTCTCGGCTGCCCATTTACTCCCATGGCCATTTGCGGACTCCCCAAAATTTCCTCGTCACTAGACGCTACCCATTGATAAATACTATATTATAGAGTAATGATAGAGAGAAGAACCACGCAGAATTCAAGTTCTTCTAAAATTAATGTGGTTTTTAAAACAACATTAAACTTGTAATAATTAATTATTAAATTTTGATTTAATAATAATTTTAAAAATTATACCAATTTTAAAAAAACTTAAATTATTTTTTAATTTTTTCTCTAACGTTACTCAATTTCGCACTATAGATTTTTAAATGTCTCATTCGTGGAACTTACAAGATCAATTCTGTACACGCAAATCAAATTTAATAATTACCCACGGCCACCANGAGAGACTAACTGAGGATTTTCAATCTTTGGGATGAGAGCAATATGGGAGTGATTGAATTCTTTAAGTAGAAACCGGGTTCTAAAGAAGCTTTGGACAAAATGAATGACATTGAGGCGAATGATTTTCCAGTAGGATTTATAGAAAAGTCCAGTGAATCCATCTGGACCTGGGGCTTTGGAAAATCTCGGGTTCATCTGGGATCGCACAGAGTGAGAGATTCTCTGCATCTGAGATCACTGGAGGGAAAAGGGCAGTTAACTCGTCATCAAGAGCAGGGTTTGAGGAGGTGAAAAGAGAGTTAAAATGACCCAAGAAGTGAGTACCAATAGAGATTCTGTCCGACAAAAAAGAATTATCAGCAATCTTAATAGAAGAGATAGAATTATACCTGCGTCGGATTGTTGCTGAGGCATGGAAATACTTTGTGTTGAGATCAGAACTGGTAAGCCACAACTCACGAGATTTTGTTTCCAGAGACTTTCCTCTCTGAAAAGTTCTTCTTGAAGGTCTAACCGTAAAGCTTGCTCTAGGTTCGAGTCAGCATAGTCTGCAGGGGAGCTTTGGATTATATTAATCTCTGACAAGAGAAATGGGACCCCTGTACTTGGAGGAATTATTGTCTGTTTTTTTTTTTTGAAGGATTTGGTGCTTTCTTGCAAAAGTTTAGCTAGCTCTAGTTGGATACCAACCGGAACCTTTTTGGAGAAATGAGGTTGTAAGAAAATGTCCAAGGGTGTCGGTTCCTATTTAAGAAAAAAAAATTGTAAAATCAGTAACTCTATTTGCACTCATTTGCAATTGGCTAATTGGGTAATAAAATTGGTTGAAAGCTCTTTCTAGTAAATAAGTAAATAAATAGATAGGTATTCGCACCCAAATTTCATCTAAAATTTTTGATAAAAATTGTCAAATATTATGTCAGCACCACTCATATTAAGACATATGTCACGTACAATAATAAAAAAAAGAAAAAATCATCAATTGCTCATGACTGTAGAATTCTTACTGTAATATTGGTTATTTTTTTATACTATAAGGAACTTTCAAAAAAAATTTATACTACATGAAGCTTATTAAAAATTGGTGTAATTACTGATATTGATTTTACAATTTTTTTTTTTCCTAAAATTAATCTACCTACCTACCTTTCGTTTTAGAACATTTGACGTGATGAATTAGAAGAGGCAAATGATCAAAAGCTTAGCCTGAATTTGAAAGGTGAACAACCTTTCAATGTGACCCTAAAAAAGTATTTGTATCTATTTCTTTAAATCATAAAAAACCACTATTATTACTTTTTGTTTTTTAAGCACAATATTAATTGATATTTTCATTTTTTTCATTTTTTATTTTTTATTTTTTTAGAAGGATCATGGAAAACATAAGGAGGGACTAGGAAAATATGGGAGCTCAATACTTTTAACCATTGGTAGGCGGAGCGCACTCGTAGCAATATAATTTTTTTTTTTTTAATTTTTGGACGTGACCATAGTAATTAAGTACTACTTATTGGCTGAGAACCAATGACAAAAAAGGTTTAAATGGCGAGAAACAACAAATACTCACTCAAACCTAATTGATCTATTACTTAATTAGACTAATGAATTATAGTAATGGATCATTTGGTGGTCGGCACATTTTCATTTCTTGCAGAAGATGTTGAAAATTTTGAAATTGTATCTATAACTGGTATGTGAAATAAATACACTTCCATACGAAATTTAGAGTAATAATACAAGCAATTGAGGTATTAATGAAACTCGTACGAAAATACTAATAGGTTGTTTATAGTCCAAATTCACACGCAATTGAGATGAGAAAAAGTGATAATAGTTTTGGAAGTCACACAAAAACTATTAGACAAAAAAAAAAAAAACCACCTGATTCATCCACATGAAAGTAGGAAACATGACGACTTATTCAAGGAATCTATCAAATTTGACATTAATATCATTCAAAAACTTGTAAATCACCCAAAAATCTTTGTACACAAAAGAAACCCAATTGTTTACCAAAAAAAGAAAAAAGAAACCCAATTGACATCGAAATTAGAATAAATTTTACATGTGCAAAAGTAGATAGAAGACACATAAACTAAGATGGAGGGAACAACATTTCCTAGGTTTTTTTAGATATCAGTTTTATTAATTGCTGACACGATTCGTTGAGTCACATCACATACAATAAAAAATACTCTAATCGATTTTAAGACCATAGCCGCCCTCAATTTGCTTAGAGGGGGTGGTTGGAGAGTCATCCTAATTTTTTTTTTTTAATTCATATTTTATTATTATAAGTGATACATGTTATTGTATGATTGAATCTCACATAACATATTAAAGAATTTCGTCAAAATCTTTTATCGATGTTGGGATGAAGAACTTGTTTACTTTTTTTTTTTTTGTGTTCTTTCTTACAAAGAGTTTTCGGCCAATTTTTATATCTCATAGAGCTAAGTAAATGAGTGCAACTGCAACTATACTAATTTTACATTTTTTTTCCTAAAAAAACAAATTAAGATTATAGTTGATCAAGATACAAAACTAAGATTCAAATTTCCAAATTAAGATGATAGGAAACTTCAACTTGGATTGCTTCAAATTTTTCAGTTGAAAAAATACTAAAAAATCTATTCAAATCCTTTTCTCATTCTCTCAAATATCATCATTACCATTAGATTTATAAATTTATATAAATTTTATATATAAGACCATAAATTCAATAATTATGATAATATTGAAAAAGATAAAAGAAAATTTTGAATAAATTTTCTGACATTTTCCGGTGGTTCTGCTTTGAATGCTGACAAATTGTCATTGTTCAGGATCTGAAAGGATTCTAACGTAGAACAACAGCTGAAGCAAATCCTCGAGAATCTTTACGAGTTTTCTCAGCCACACGTGCAAAAAATTTGATTAGGATACTGCAAGTACTGCTTAGATATTTATCTTTGAATAGAAAAAAAAAAAAAAAGAGTACTGCTTAGATACAGTAATTCTATAAATAAAGATCATTATTCTCGGTTTTGTTAATCTGTCCAAACCAATCCATGTTACGTTACAGCATGTGTCATGTGGGAGTATCTTTCTCAAATATCTTGATCACATCAATTAGTAACGTGATAGAGATTGGAATGGAAATCAAGCCAGCAGGCAGGCTGTGAATTCTTTCAGGTCCAAGAATAAATTATAATTAATTCATACCAGCACTATGGCAGAAGAAAAATTGAAAAAAAAAAAGTAAATAAACAAAGTGGAGAAAGCCACAATAGATAGCGCATATATATGGATGACCATCTGGAGAATCACGTACTCTGTACTCACTTATGTTTATGAAAACTCCAATGGCTTTTCTTCAATGGCTAAAGGAAAGCTTCCAACAACCCATCTTCCTCTTTGCTTCCATTTTCCTGGTGGTGTTGCTGAGGCTTTTCTTGAAGAAGAAGTCAATAAAAGGAAAGCCCATTAATCTCCCGCCAAGCCCTCCAAAGCTACCAATCATTGGCAACCTTCACCAGCTAGGCAGCATGCCACATCTCTCCCTCCGGTCCCTGGCAGACAAGTTTGGACCAATCATTTTCTTACAACTTGGTGAGATTCCAACGGTCGTGATTTCATCTGCTAGACTAGCCAGGGAAGCAATGAAAACCCATGATCTCGCACTATCAAGCCGTCCGCGAATCTTTTCAGCCAAGCACCTCTTTTATGATTGTACCGATGTTGCCTTCTCCCCCTACGGTGCTTATTGGAGGCATATTCGAAAAATATGCATACTTGAACTTCTAAGCGCCAAAAGAGTTCAATCGTATAGCTTTGTTAGAGAAGAAGAAGTCGCTCGTTTGGTCCGTCGAGTTGCAAAGTCCTATCCTGGCCCCACCAATATTTCCAAGATTCTTGGACTATACGCAAATGATGTCCTTTGCAGGGTTGCATTTGGGAGGGACTTCTCAGGAGGAGGAGAATATGATCGTCATGGGTTTCAAAAGTTGCTGGAGGAGTATCAAGTATTGCTTGGAGGATTTAGCATCGGAGATTTCTTCCCTTCCATGGAGTTTATACACAACTTGACAGGCATGAAATCCAGACTTCAGAACACCTTTCGACGCTTTGATCAACTTTTTGACCAGTTGCTGGCTGAACATGATCGCAATCCCAAAAGAGAAACAGAGGAGCAGAAGGACCTTGTGGATGTGTTACTCGATATACAGAAGAATGGATCTGATGATCAAACTCTCACCATGGATAATATAAAGGCTGTCATCTTGGTTAGTGAAGATTTTCAATTTTACTTGACTTTTAGCATACATATTATACTGATTTATAATTTCACTACAAAAAAAGTGCTCATTTTTATTTTTATTTTTAAAAAAAAATTTGCTCATTGGTATCAACACAATGTTGACGCTAAAAGTTATATAGTCTATGCGGTTGATAAACAGCATCGACTAGTTGACCCCAATGACGTAGACACTAATGCTCCGATGTTGAGGATCAAATGATGCTCTTTAGTGCCTATGTCAAAGTTGTTGCTGATGATGATCTAACCGCGTCGACATTTGATTTGTCGCCGCTAATAATAATTTTGGATCGATGCTAAAGGGTTTAAAATTAAAACAAAGAGTCGACGCTGATGATAAATTATCCACATCAACCAAGAGTCAACACTTATGATTGGTAATCAGCCCTGTCGACACTAATGACATAGAAAGTTTTTTTTAAAAAAACATTATTATAAGTCGACACTAATAATATTTTATTTATATAATTAATTTTCAAAGAAGTAATTATGTTAATAAGCACATAGGAACAAAAGCGCCAATAGAGACTGCAATTTACATGTTTTTGATAAAAATGGGTAAATGCTAACTAACTATGTATGAGCACATATTATAATAAAAATTGCAACCTAAAAATAAAAGAGGGCCTAAACAGTCAAAAGAGACGGAGTATCTAATGAGAGAATGAAAACATATCTCAAATACGTTAAAAAGACATCTAAGAAACTGAAAAAGATCAACTTAAAAGATAATCCGAGCACACTCCAATTTAAACAATTAGTGCCATTACTGTCATTGCAGGACATGTTTGCTGCAGGAACTGATACAACGTTTATCACCCTGGACTGGGGAATGACAGAGCTCATCATGAATCCGAAAGTCATGAAAAGAGCACAAGCCGAAGTACGAAGCATCGTCGGAGAGAGAAGAGTTGTTTTAGAGAGTGATTTGCCTAAGCTGCACTACATGAAAGCTATCATCAAAGAGATATTTCGGTTGCATCCTCCTGCTCCAGTATTGGTCCCTAGAGAATCTCTGGAAGATGTGAACATTGATGGGTACAACATTCCAGCCAAGACACGTTTTTTTGTCAATTACTGGGCAATCGGGAGAGACCCGGAATCTTGGGAAAACCCAGATAGATTTGCGCCAGAAAGATTTATGGGCAGCACTATCGACTTCAAGGGTCAGCATTTCGAGCTGATACCTTTTGGCGCTGGTAGAAGAATCTGCCCGGCTATCACATTTGGAACAGCAAGTGTGGAGCTCGCTCTAGCTCAACTTCTCCACAGCTTTGATTGGGAGCTTCCCCCGTACCGCAGCTAAGGATTTGGATATGACAGAGGTTTTCGGCATCACAATGCATAGAATAGCTCAGCTGCATATCATTGCCAAACACGGTTCCCGTAGACAATGCAAATCACTCTGCTTCATCACATGTACGCAAATAGATCAATGTCAGTATGACTCTTTCCGGGTTCAATAAATTTAGACCAAGTAGCTAGATCAATAGCTATTGCCCACTAAGTATTAATTTGGAATAAAACGGCTAATGTTTTAATACCATAAAATAAGTTTTGTGTGTCCGAATGAGGTGATAGAGCTTGCATATATATGCTTATGAAGCACTCTCGTTGGGTGGCCAAAGGTTACATATATATATATATATATATATATATCAGAAAAAAGCAAATTAACATGGAAGACGTCTTGCTTTTCTCGTCGTCGCTATTGCTTTCAAGCTGATCTACCTTCAAACAAGAACACCACCCACCAAACACCTCCCTCCCAGCCCACCTTCTCTGCCGATTCCAGGTCATCTCTATCTTGTTAAAAAGCCTCTCTACTTTACTCGTCGCAGCCTTTTGCAAACAAACGGCCAGATTTTCTCTCTCGTACCCGATTCAGTTCCGGCTGGTGGTTATCGTGTCATCCCCATCCGCAGTGGAAGAATGCTTTGTTGTATAATGACTTGATTTCAGTCAAGTCTTTCATGTGGGGCCAGTAACCTTTTGTCTTTTCTTCTCCTAGTAGGAAAGGTTATTGAACCGACTTGATGAGTTCCTTTCCTATGCAGCTTTGGAGTTTTTTGTTTGAGCTGAAACGAAATTCTATTCCTATTGGGATTAGTAGCTCTTGACAACCGACTTTGTTCCTTATAAAAGGAGAACTAAGTTCAGCCTTTTTGGTGTGGAAAAAAGAGGAGCATCTCACTTTGTTTCTCACTATTGGTAGTGCTGATCACGGCTTAGAGAATTTAGAGAATTATTTCTCTTTTGTTATTAATTCTCTTTTGTGTGAGAGTGAGATTTGGGTGTATTAGGGCTTTGGGTTTTGAGTGGTTTTCTCCCTACTACTAATTTGTACTCCATCTTTTGTTAGTAAATTTCNTTAGTAGCTCTTGACAACCGACTTTGTTCCTTATAAAAGGAGAACTAAGTTCAGCCTTTTTGGTGTGGAAAAAAGAGGAGCATCTCACTTTGTTTCTCACTATTGGTAGTGCTGATCACGGCTTAGAGAATTTAGAGAATTATTTCTCTTTTGTTATTAATTCTCTTTTGTGTGAGAGTGAGATTTGGGTGTATTAGGGCTTTGGGTTTTGAGTGGTTTTCTCCCTACTACTAATTTGTACTCCATCTTTTGTTAGTAAATTTCCTCCGGATTGTCTCCGCCAGTGGATGTAGGCTTGTTAAGTTGAACCACTTAAATCTTGGTGTCTTGTGTAACTGGTTTATTTTTTATTTTGCTATTTTCTGCTTATTTGGAGATCCTAAATTCCGCTTTGTCACAACAAACTGGTATCAGAGCTTGGGTTCTTTATTTTGTGGAATGGCTTCTGCAAAATTTGAAGTAGAAAAATTTGATGGTCAGAATAGTTTCAGTCTTTGGCGCATCAAGATGCGTGCTTTGTTGCGACAACAAGGTTTGGCAAAGATTTTGGATGGCAATGCGCCATCAACATCATCAAGTGAGAAAAGTGTGGAACTTGAAGAAAAAGCTCACAGTTCAATTTTGTTATCTCTGTCAGATGGAGTTTTGAGAAAAGTCGCCGACGAAGAAACTGCTGCTGGACTTTGGAAGAAGCTAGAAAATTTGTACATGAAGAAGTCTCTCACTAACCGTTTGTTTCTAAAGCAACGATTATATACCCTCAAGATGGAGGAAGGTACGCTNTCTTGGTAATCATCTTGATGAATTTAATAAAATTCTTATGGACTTGAAAAATATTGATATTCAAATTGATGATGAAGATCAAGCCTTGATTTTGTTATGTTCACTACCTGAGTTCTTTGATAATTTCGTTAATTCAATGTTATATGGTAGAGATACTATCTCATTAGTGGACGTTAAGTCTTCTTTGAATTCTATGGAATTGAGAACAAGATTAAATGGGAAAGGTAGTGATAATCAGGCAGAGGGTTTATTTGTTAAGGGTCGTTCAGAAAAATTCTCTAATTCTAGAGATCGATCTAGTGAGAGAGACTCAGATAAAAGAGGCCGATCGCAATCCAACTCGAAGAACAATGTTAAGTGTTATTATTGTAAAAGTTATGGGCATTACAAATCTGACTGTCCGAAGCTGCAAAATAAAGAGGAAGGTGATGAGCCAAGTTTCTCTTCTGTGGCTGGTGTTGTCGAAGAAAATTATGAGTATTCAGAATTTGTCCTTGCAGTTACTGTTTCTGATGGTCGTTTTAACAATAAGTGGATCCTTGATACTGCATGTACATTTCATATGTCCTCTAAAAAGGATTGGTTTACTACTTATGAGTTACTAAATGGTGGTACAGTCTTGATGGGAAACGATGTTGCCTGCAAGATTGTTGGTATCGGTACAATCAAAATAAGGATGCACGATGGGATTGTTAGGACTTTGACGAATGTTCGACACATACCAGATTTGAAGAAAAATCTTATTTCTTTGGGCACTTTGGACTCCCTTGGATACAAGTATTCCGGTGAAGGTGGAGTTATCAGGGTTAGTAATGACTTATTGATTGTGATGGAAAGTAACAAGGTTGATGGCCTCTACTTTCTTCAGGGCAGTACGGTGATAGGTTCAGATGTTGTGTCTTCTTCGGATAATCTTGAGTCAGACACTACTCGGTTATGGCAAATATGGTTGGGTCATAGCATGGAGGTGGAGCTTCAGGTGGAAGCTTCACAGATGGTGCAAGATGGCACTCAAGATCAGCCTGTCACAGATGACCATGGTTCCGGTTCTTTTGATGATGATCCACAAGAAGAGCAAGATATCAGTATTGCGACTGGTAGACAGAGGAGGCTGATTAGTCTACCTTAGAGATATAGCTATGCAGATTTGGTAGCGTATGCACTTACTGTGGCAGAGAACACCACGTTCCAGAAGCCTTCCGCTCTTTCAGAAGCTGTCACAAGTAGTGAGTCTGCATATCGAGCTATTGCCATGAATGGGGAGATTGAGTCTCTTCATAAGAACCAAACATGTGATTTGGTGAAATTGCCTAAGAGGGCTAAGACTGTCAAGTTGCGAAGATCGTCGTATGGCTTGAAACAATCTCATTGCCAGTGGTACAAGCACTTCATGTATTACAGACAATTGTTAGATGGTTCTTTTGTTTATTTGTTGCTCTATGTGGATAACATGCTTATTGTTGCTAAAAGCATGTTTGAAGTTAAGAGATTGAAATCTCTTTTGGGAGATGAATTTGAAATGATGGATTTTGGTGGTGCGAAGAAAATCCTTTGGTCAGTGAATACTCCGTATGACAAAGGAGTTACCATTAGTTGGAAAGCGACATTACAGTCGACAGTTGCTTTATCCACTATAGAGACAGAGTATATGGCAGCGGTGGAGTCAATGAAAAAAGCAATTTGGTTAAGAGGTTTGGTCAGTGATCTGGGTTTAAAACAGAATGAGACTATTATATTTTGTGATAGTCTAAGCGCAATACATCTGACAAAAAATCAAATGTATCATGAGAGGACCAAACACATTGATGTCAGATATCATTTTTTTCGGATGGTTGTGACACAGGGAGATATCATTTTGAAGAAAATTGTCATGAACGGAAAGTCCAGTGGATATGTTGACTAAGCGGTTCCGGTTCTCAAGTTCAAGCATTGCTTGGGCTTGATTGTATTGGTAGTTTGTGATTGCCCTTAGGGTATTGGCGAGAGACGTCATGAGGAGATTTGCATTGGAGACTTGATGAAATTCAAGTCAAGGTGGAGATTTGTTGTATAATGACTTGATTTCAGTCAAGTCTTTCATGTGGGGCCAGTAACCTTTTGTCTTTTCTTCTCCTAGTAGAAAGGTTATTGAACCGACTTGATGGAGTTCCTTTCCTATGCAGCTTTGGAGTTTTTTTGTTTGAGCTGAAACGAAATTCTATTCCTATTGAGATTAGTAGCTCTTGACAACCGACTTTGTTCCTTATAAAAGGAGAACTAAGTTCAGCCTTTTTGGTGTGGAAAAAAGAGGAGCATCTCACTTTGTTTCTCACTATTGGTAGTGCTGATCACGGCTTAGAGAATTTAGAGAATTATTTCTCTTTTGTTATTAATTCTCTTTTGTGTGAGAGTGAGATTTGGGTGTATTAGGGCTTTAGGTTTTGAGTGGTTTTCTCCCTACTACTAATTTGTACTCCATCTTTTGTTAGTAAATTTCCTCCGGATTGTCTCCGCCAGTGGATGTAGGCTTGTTAAGCTGAACCACTTAAATCTTGGTGTCTTGTGTGACTGGTTTATTTTCTATTTTGCTATTTTCTGCTTATTTGGAGATCCTAAATTCCGCTTTGTCACAACATGCTTCACCAAAAATGACGTTGTCTTAGTCAACCATCCTCCCGTCCTAGTGGGCAAGCACGTCGGCTATAACCAGACCACCGTGGTAGGAGCCCCCTATGGCAACCACTGGCACAACCTCCGCCTTATCAGCGCGCTCAAGATCTTCTCAACCAACCGCCTCAACATGTTCTTGGGCATCCGGAGGGACGAGATCAAGCGCTCGCTGCGCAAACTGGACGTAACTCGGGCAAAGATTTCACCAAGGTGGAGCTGAAATCGATCTATAACACTTAATCTACATGTCTAAATAAATTTTAAACTATTAAACTTCTACTCAAACATGTAGGTCTTATATAAAATCTTTCACTTTACCTGCTCATATTATATTGCAATCAATTTTTAAATACCTCATTCAAGAAACTAAATAGAATTGTTTCCCTATTCTCCCCCACTTTCCCAGCAAAATTAATGTCAGTTGATATGATATAAGCGGCGAATTGTTATCAGAAATACACACAAATCGAATTTAAATATTGATACCCACCAGGATGTTAAATTAGAGATTAACTAACATGTTTCGACGTAAAATGCTTGCAAAACCCCTAATTATCATCTATATTATTATTATTATTGTTCTTAGCAAGACCCCTAATTTTGCAAAAGAAAAATGCTTGGCTATATTTCCCAAACCATCTATGAACCATCTTTGTAGTGTAAATTTTATTTTATTTTATTTTTTAGAAAAACATGAAAAAAGATGGTTGATAGATAGTGTGGGAAATATGCCATAGCATTCCCCTTTGCAAAAATGCTTGCAAAACCCATAATTATCATATATATTATTATTATCATATTTCTAAGCAAGACCCCTAATTTGCAAAATGCTTGCGCCTTTGACGTCTGTAATTAGTCAGATACGATGAATTTGCTACTCAATGACAAATGGGTATCCGTGTGCTAGGAGGATTTTTTTTTTTTTTTCTTTTTTTCTCTTTTCCAATTTTTTTCGAGGATTTGGTCCTTTCTTGCAAAGTTTAGCTATAGCTGGATACCAATATCCTGGAACCTTTTTTGGAGAAAATTATGTTTTTTTTTTTTCCTAATTGAATATGGGAAAAGGGTTACAAGAAAAAATTATTCACACCCTTAATTCGAAAAGAGAGAGAGAGAGTAAGAGATTCTAAAACCAAAAATGGGTGAATTCTGCAACAACAGTCTCAAAACAAAAGAAAACAGTACAAAAATACAAACAAAAAATAAGAAATAGGTCAAAAAAACGACATGATCCTCTCAAATGGCTGCATAAAGTAATTATAAAAGTAAAAGTGGCACAGATTAGAGCAAACCTATTTGAACCCCCACATAGAAACTGCAACAACCACCAGAAAGAGGCTGAAGCAGTAAATACATTGTAAAAGTCTAAATCAGGGACCAAATAAGAGAGAGGCACCAACATAGAGATTGGATCAAAAGTCTCCACAATTGGATCTAACAAAAAAAAAAATTAGGAAAATAAAAACCCTAAACAAAAAACAACAAAAAGACAAAACCTAAACACAATAAAACAATCAGCAAGCAACAATAGTTGCCGGGGCACGGAAGTGGAGACTCATTGGCCGGCACATGGGACACATGCTCCAGCGAGTGAGATCCACGTGTCCGTGCATGGTAGACAAGTGTGTTGAGGGACAAAACTGATAAAAGAAAGTAGATCTCGTTTGAAAAAAATCGAATCTGAAAAAGTAATCAATTTTCAAGAGGTGAGCGTCATACCACAGTGGAGAGCTGGCAGAGACAGGGTGGCAAAGGCTAAGCGGTGTGTTATGTATGATGTGAATTTTCTCAAGTCTTTGAAAGTGGCCCCATGGTATAGTGTTGCTTTTAGGTTTTGTTTCGAATTGTCAATGAGCTACTTCTCCCAAGCTGATTAGAAATCTTTGAAGTAGTCGACTTTATCAATCCTTATTCTCGACAAAATAAAAGTTTTTTACCTTTACAAACTCACCGACTATTCAACTTATAAAAGGAACATTGCTTCAACGTTTTGGAGTGAGTTGTGTCGTTATATGATATATTAATAAAATAGTTGTCAGATTTAATAAATTAGTTTTATATATATATATATGAGTAAGAATGAATACAAACAAACATCACATGTACAAAATCCAAAAAAATTACAGAATTCAAAATACAAAAGCCCCAAAAAAAAAAAAAATCCAATTTAGACAACTATCCAGCTACAGCTCTAGTGGAATTCTCAAGGGTGGAGAAGGCAATCGAGAAAATGTGCCAATGAAGTTGGTTGTAACGGTTCATGGTAGACAGTGTAGATATCAACAAAAAGAAACCCTTTTTAACTTGGTTCATGTCCAGCTTAATTATGAGGGAGCTAAAGAGACTAAAAGTTAGATGTACAGAGGTGGAAGAGACACCATCTGGGGTAGTAAAGCAAAAAACAACCAAGATTGAATATTTTTTAAGTCCAAATCTAGATTTGAAATTTTTGTTGGACCAAATAAACTCTACAAAAGAAAGCCAAAAGAGTTGTAATAATTATAGAGTAATGATAGAGAGAAGAACCACGCAGAATTCAAGTCCTTCTAAAATTAATGTGATTTTTAAAATCACCGTTAAACTTGTAATAATTAACTATTAAGTTTTAATCTAATAATAATTTTAAAAATTATATCAATTTTAAAAAGACTTAAATTATTTTTTAATTTTTTCTCTAGTATTACTCAATTTCGCCCTATAGATTTGTAAATGTCTCATTCGTGAAACTTTCAAGATCAATTCTGTACACGCAAATCAAATTTAATAATTATCCACGGCCACCACAAGGGTGTTAAATTATAGATTATATGCTTTAATGATGAATTTAATGAGGCTGACCCCATCCACGTGCATCCTCCCTATTTGTTAATGAAGCAATGCTTTCACCTCTGACGTCGGTTCCTAGTACTCACTAGTCAGATACGATTAATTAATTTGCCACTCAATGACAAATGGGACCCCTGTACTTTTTTTTTTTTTTTTTTTTCCTATTCAAATAAGGGGAACAGGGAAAAGGACTACAAAGGAGGTCCTTACCACTCCTAAACCGAAGAGCCGAATAGAACAGGAGTCAAGGGGGAAATGCTCCAAATACATGATTGGCAGCGGCCCATCTAGCTCTTGATGAGCACTAAACTTGGCACTCTAGAAATTTTAAAAAGCTCAACAGGATGGAATGCATTATCATAAATATCGAAATCACAGGGGCAATGTGTCATTGAGACTCTAAAAGGAATGGTTATAGCCATACAGTGAACCAAGGTACATTCAACCACAAAGAAGAGATCCAGGAGGAGACTGCAAGGATGGCCAGGCAGGCTGCATGGCTCCCAAGCCGGCATCATGGAGGAAGCTTTCAGAGAATTAAACGCTACGAAGGACCCCTGATGATCACGAAGTGTAGCGGCACCAATGCAAAGTTGGGCGAATTGCAAACGTCAATTCGGTAGGAGTCCCACCGGAGCGGGGGATCAATCAGTTCACCAGTGGCAGATTGCCAGCTGAAACGATGTGCACTATGGTAGATTTAATGACTTCAAAACCTTCAGGTGGGTCAGTGATTCTCTCAGGGAGTGAATAGAGAGTTGCGGGCCGCCGATATGATCCAGCATACAAAGCTGAGTCTGGAATTTTTACTATTCAACGGAATACAAATGAGTATGGGGCCGAAGTAAGCTTGGAGCTCAGGAAGCAAAAGGCAGAACCGAAAAAGCGAAAACTTCAATGGCAGTTGGGAGTTGAGCCAGCGTCTTGCAAGAGGGACGCTAAAGAAACTTGCTGCAATCGCTCCAAGGGTAGAAGGCAGATAAGGCACACATCACTCTGGATCCATTTTGGAGAAACTATTTAAAAATGTGGTTCTTAAAGGCAAAATATTCCAGGTGAGCTTCCACAAAAAATGCTTCAAACGAAGCTGGATTTTTAATCCCCAAAGGCAGTTCGAGTTTGACGAGGAGAGAGGGGAAGGCTGGGAGACAAAAGAAGAAGAGGCAACCTCATGGGCAAATTTGACAGAGAATCTGCCCGAGCTTGATGGAGTCCAGTTCCAACGGTCCATTTGAGGAACCACAGGGAGATGTATGGAGAGAATGGCTGTGACAGAAGGGGGGTCAAAAAGAAAGTGTAGTAGGGGGTGTTCCAGCCTCTAATGGGGAAGGAAATGAGGTCTGAAACCTTGAGGTTAGGGAGGGAGGGAAGGGAGGGGTTGGGGGAAGGCTTGAAACCCTCAATGGAGGGGACCCAAGGGGAATTCCATATGTCAACTTCTCTGCCAAAGGAGACCAGCCAACAAGCATCACGAATGATAATTTGTCTACATTTAAGTATACCTTTCCATAACCAAGAAGCTAAAGATGGGCAGGCTGCTGAGAGAAAAGAAGAGCCAAACAAGTACTTTGAGGACAAGATTTTCACCCAAAGAGAGTCTGGAGAGTTCAGCAGGTTCCAACCGAGCTTGGATAAAAGTGATATATTCTGGATCTCCATAGAACGAAAATCGAGACCACCAACTGATTTAGGGGAGCAAATTCTGTGCCATCCAAGAAGATTAAGGCTATGCTTCTTATCCAGGGCAACACCCCACCAAAACTTCCTCAACCAAGAGTCAATTTCTTGACAAAATGATTTAGGGAGTAGGAAGAGGGACATCGAGTAGCTTGGTAAAGAGTTTGCTACGGTCTTGATTAGGGTAGAACGAGCCGCTTGTGACAACAGTTTGGACTTCCAACCAGAGAGCCGATTAAGAATCTTGGATTTAAGCTCCTCAAAAGCTAGGTTCTTGTTTCTATGGAAGAAGAGAGGGAGACCAAGGTGCTTTGCAGTTGGAGTGATCAGACGCAGGTGGAGAATATCTTGAAGAGCAGCTGAGGTAGCATCCGTACAATTCTTAGAGAGACAGAGAGAGGATTTGTCGAAATTTACTTGTTGTCCTGACCAAGCAGAGTATTTTGAGAGGCAATTCAGAATGCAAGAAGCTTCAGCTGCAGTTCCACGAGAGAAGATCATTAGGTCATCTGCGTAAAGGAGATGGGAGACCGAAGGGCTGTGTCTAGAGATTTTTATCCCATGAATATTTCCTGCTGCTT
>FXXK01000427.1:272154-302762 GCA_900184695.1 Betula pendula
TTTTTTAATTCATATTTTATTATTATAAGTGATACATGTTATTGTATGATTAAGTCTGATACGACACATCAAAGAATTTTGTCAAAATCTTTGATCGATGTTGGGATCAAGAACTTATTTACTTTTTTTTTTTTATTATTTTTACAAAGAATTTTCGGTCAATTTTTATATTTCATAGAGCTAACTAAATGAGTGCAAGTGCAACTATACTAAATTTACATTTTTTTTTCCTAAAAAATAAAAATAAAGATTATAGTTGATCAATATACAAAACTAAGATTCAAATTTACAAATTAAGATGATAGGAAACTTAACTTGGACTGCTTCAAATTTTTTAGTTAAAAAATGTTAAAAAATTTATCTAAATTTTGTTCTCATCTTTCTAAATATCACTATTATCATTAGATATATAAGTTTATATGAATCTTATCTATAGGTCCGATCCTATAAATTTAATAATAGTAATAATATTTAAAAGAATAAAAAAAAATTTAAATAAATATCTTAACATTTTCCGATGGTTACTCATTGAATGCTGACAAATTGTCATTGTTCAGGATTTGAATGGATTCCAGCGTAGAACGACAGCTGGAGCAAATCCTCGAGAATGTTTACGAGTTTTCTCAGCCACACGTGCAAAAAATTTGATTAGGATACTTCAAGTACTGCGTAGATACAGTAATTCTATAAATAAAGATCATTATTCTCGGTTTTGTTAATCTGTCAAAACTAATCCAAGTTACAGCATGTGTCGTGTGGGAGTATCTTTCTCAAATATCTTGATCACATCAATTGGTAACGTGATAGAGATTGGCATGGAAATCAAGCCAGCAGGCAGGCTGTGGACCTGAAAGGCAGGCTGTGAATTCTTTGAGGTCCAAGAATAAATTATAATTAATTTATACCAGCAGTATTGGCAGAAGAAAAATTGAAAAAAAGTAAACAATTAAAGTGGAGAAAGCCACAATATATAGCGCATATATATGGATGACCATCTGGAGAATCACGTACTCTGTACTGATCACTTATGTTTATGAAAACTCCAATGGCTTTTCTTCAATGGCTAAAGGAAAGCTTCCAACAACCCATCTTGCTATTTGCTTCCATTTTCCTGGTGGTGTTGCTGAGGTTTTTCTTGAAGAAGAAGTCAATAAAAGGACAGCCAATTAATCTCCCGCCAAGCCCTCCAAAGCTACCAATCATTGGCAACCTTCACCAGCTAGGCAGCATGCCACATCTCTCCCTCCGGTCCCTAGCCGACAAGTTTGGACCAATCATTTTCTTACAACTTGGTGAGATTCCAACGGTCGTGATTTCATCTGCTAGACTAGCCAGGGAAGCAATGAAAACCCATGATCTCGCACTATCAAGCCGTCCGCGATTCTTTTCAGCCAAGCACCTCTTTTATGATTGTACCTATGTTGCCTTCTCCCCCTACGGTGCTTATTGGAGGCATATTCGAAAAATATGCATACTTGAACTTCTAAGCGCCAAAAGAGTTCAATCGTATAGCTTTGTTAGAGAAGAAGAAGTCGCTCGTTTGGTCTGTCGAGTTGCAGAGTCCTATCCTGGCCCCACCAATCTTTCCAAGATTCTTGGACTATACGCAAATGATGTCCTTTGCAGGGTTGCATTTGGGAGGGACTTCTCAGGAGGAGGAGAATATGATCATCATGGGTTTCAAAAGTTGCTGGAGGAGTTTCAAGTATTACTTGGAGGATTTAGCATCGGAGATTTCTTCCCTTCCATGGAGTTTATAAACAGCTTGACAGGCATGAAATCCAGACTTCAAAACAACTTTCGACGCTTTGATAAACTTTTTGACCAGTTGCTGGCTGAACATGATCGCAATCCCAAGAGAGAAACAGAGGAGCAGAAGGACCTTGTGGATGTGTTACTCGATATACAGAAGAATGGATCTGATGATCTAACAATCACCATGGATAATATAAAGGCTGTCATCTTGGTTAGTGAAGACTTTCAATTTTACTTCACTTTTAGCATAGATATTATACTGATTTATAATTACACTACAAAAAAAATTGTTTATTGGTTTCAACAAAATGTCGACGCTAAAAGTTTCATATATAGTTGATGCGGTTGATAAACAGTGTCGACTAGTTGACGCTAATGATGGAGACACTAATGCTGTGACATTGGAGAAATGCAATAGCATCTACTCATGTCCTTCTCTCATTATTTTACTTTTTAAAATTACTATTGGATTTGTGGTCCCCATGTGTAAACAATCATGGGAACCACAGATCCAATAGTAATGGTAATATTTAGAAGGATGGAAGAAGGATTTGCATAGATATTCTAACATTTCTCAGGATCAAATGATGCTCTTTAGTGTCTACGTCAAAGTTGTTGTTGATGATGACCCAACAACATTGACATTTGTTGCCGCTGATAATAATTTTAGATCGACACTTAAAAGGTTTAGAATTGAAACCAAGAGTCGACGCTAATGATAAATTATCCACATCGACCAAGAGTTAACGCTTATGATTGATAACCAGCTATGTCGACACTAATGACATAGAATGTTTTTTTAAAAAAACATTATTATAAGTCAACGCTAATAATGTTTTATTTATATAATTAATTTTCAAAGTAATTCTGTTAATAAGCACATAGGAACAAAATGGTCAATAGAGATCGCAATCTACATGGTTTTGATAAAAATAAGTAAATGCTAATTATGTATGAGCACATACTATAAAAAAAAATTGCAACCTAAAAATAAAAGAGGGCCTAAATAGTCAAAAGAGACGGAGTATCAAATGAAAGAATGAAAACATATCTCAAATACGTTAAAAAGACATCTAAGAAACTAAAAAACATCAACTTAAAAGATAATCGGAGCACACTCCAATTTAAGCAATTAGTGCCATTACTGCCATTGCAGGATATGTTTGCTGCAGGAACTGATACAACCTTTATCACCCTGGACTGGGGAATGACAGAGCTCATCATGAACCCGAAAGTTATGAAAAGAGCACAAGCCGAAGTACGAAGCATCGTCGGAGAGAGAAGAGTTGTTTTAGAGAGTGATTTGCCTCAGCTGCACTACATGAAAGCTATCATCAAAGAGATATTTCGGTTGCATCCTCCGGCTCCAGTATTACTCCCTAGAGAATCTCTAGAAGATGTGAACATTGATGGGTACAACATTCCAGCCAAGACACGTTTTTTTGTCAATTACTGGGCAATCGGGAGAGACCCGGAATCTTGGGAAAACCCAGATAGATTTGCGCCAGAAAGATTTACGGGCAGCACTATCGACTTCAAGGGTCAGCATTTCGAGCTGATACCTTTTGGCGCTGGTAGAAGAATGTGCCCGGCTATCACATTTGGAACAGCAAGTGTGGAGCTCGCTCTAGCTCAACTTCTCCACAGCTTTGATTGGGAGCTTCCCTGGTACCGCAGCTAAGGATTTGGATATGACAGAGGTTTTCGGCATCACAATGCATAGAATAGCTCAGCTGCATGTCGTTGCCAAACCACGGTTCCCGTAGACAATGCAAATCACTCTGCTTCATCACATGTACGCAAATAGATCAATGTTGGTATGACTGTTTCCGGGTTCAATAAATTTAGACCAAGTAGCTAGATCAATAGCTATTGCCCACTAAGTATTAATTTGGAATAAAACGGCTAATGTTTTAATACCGTAAAATAAGTTGTGTCCGAATGAGGTGATAGAGCGTGCATATATATATGCTTATGAAGCACTCTCGTTGGGTAGCCAAAGGTTATTTTGGCCAGCCTGATAACAAAAATGGTACTTATATATATATATATATCTATATCTCAGAAACAAGCAAATTAACATGGAAGACATCTTGCTTTTCTCCGCGGCGCTATTGCTTGCAAGCTGATCTACCTTCAAACAAGAACACCACCCACCAAACACCTCCCTCCCAGCCCACCTTCTCTGCACGATTCCAGGTCATCTCTATCTTGTTAAAAAGCCTCTCTACTGTACTCGCCGCAGCCTTTTGCAAACAAACAGCCGATTTTCTCTCCCCGATTCGGTTCTGGTGATGTAGGACGGAATTTATCTATATTTTTGGTAAATTTCAAAATAAGAAAAATAACAAATAATATATTGAAAAAGTGTCGTTTAAGAAGATTTTTGTTTAGATTCAGACAGTGGAAGTATAAAAAGAAAGATCTTGTCACGATCACTGCTGATTGTCAACCGTATTCGGTTAACACAAAAATCAATTTATTGATTTTCTATTTTAGATTAGGATCTTTTCAACCAACCACCTCAACATGTTCTTGGGCATCCGGAGGGATGAGATCAAGCGCTCACTGCGCAAACTGGGACGTAACTCGTGCAAAGATTTCACCAAGGTGGAGCTGAAATCGATATATAACACTTAATCTACATGTCTAAATAAATTTTAAACTATTAAACTTCTAGTCAAACATGTAAGTCTTATATAAAATCTTTCACTTTACCAACTCATATGACAATCAATTTTTAAATACCTTAATATTCAAGAAGAAAAATGCTTGTGCATCTTTTAGAGGTCCTTCTATAATTTTTTTTGATTTTTTAAATCAAATTGAGCCCACCTCTCAATGAAAGGTGGACCTCAATTTGATTAAAAAAATTAGAAGGACCTCTGGAAGATGTTCTAGCAAACTCCATTCAAGAAACTTAATAGAATTGTTTCTCTGTTCTCCCCCACTCTCTCAGCAAAATTAATGTTAGTTGATGTGATATAAGCGGCGAATTGTTATCAGAAATACACACAAATTGAATTTAAATATTGATACCCACCAGGATGTAGTTAAATTAGAGATTCACTTACATGTTTCCACGCAAGATGCTTGCAAAACCCCTAATTATCATCTATATTATTATAATTGTTCTTAGCAAGACCCCTAATTTTGCCAAAGAGAAATGCTTGGCTATATTCTCCAAACCATTTATGAACCATCTTTGTAATGTAAATTTTATTTTATTTTATTTTTAAAAAAAAAAACATAAAGGAAGTTGGTTGATAGATAGTGTGGGAAATATGCCATATCATTCCCCTTTGCAAAAATGCTTGCAAAACCCATAATTATTATATATATTATTATTATTTTTCTAAGCAAGACCCCTAATTTGTAAAATGCTTACGCCTCTGACGTCTGCAACTAGTCAGATACGATGAATTTGCTACTCAATGACAAATGGGTATCCGTGTGCTAGGAGGATTTTTTTTCTTTTTTTTTCTTTTCCAATTTTTTCGAGGATTTGGTCCTTTCTTGCAAAGTTTAGCTGTAGCTGGATACCAATATCCTGGAACCTTTTTGGAGAAAATTATGTTTTCTTTTTCGTAATTGAATATGGGAAAAGGGTTACAAAGAAAGATCATTCACACTCTTAATTCGAAAAGAGAGAGAGTGAGAGATTCTAAAACCAAAAATGGGTGACCTCCTCAACAACACTTCTAAAACAAAATAAAATAATGCAAAAATACAAACAAAGAGTAAGAAATAGGTCAAAAAAATGACATGACCCTCTCAAATGACCGCATAAAGCAATTACAAAAGCAAAAGTGGCACAGATTAAGGCGAACATATTTGAAGCCTCACATAGAAACTGCAACAACCACTAGAAGAAGGCTGAAGCAGTAAATGTATTGTAAAAGTCCGAATTAGGGACCAAAGAAAAGAGAGGCACCAATATAGAGATTGGATCAAAAGTTTCCACAATTAGATCTAACCAGAAAAGATCGGGAAAATAAAAACAAAAAACAAAAAACAACAAAAAGACAAAAGACAAAACCTAAACACAATAAAATAATCAGCAATCAACAATAGTTGCTGGGGGCACGGAAGTGGAGAATCACTGGTTGGCATATGGGACACATGCTCCAGCAAGTGAGATCCACGTATCGGTGCATGGTGGACAAGTGTGTTGAGGGACAAAATTAATAAAAGAAAGTAGATCTAGTTTGAAAAAAATTGAATCTAACAAACTAATCAATTCTCAAGAGGAAATGAGCAGCGTAGCACGGTGGAGAGCTGGCAGAGACAGGGCGGCAAAGGCTAAGCTATGTGTTATGTATGACGTAAATTTTCTCAAGTCTTTGAAAGTGGGCCCTATGGTATAGTGTTGCTTTTAGGTTTTGTTTTGAATTGTCAATGAACTACTTCTCCCAAGCTTGATTAGAAATCCTTGAAGTAGCCGACTTTGTCAATTCTTATTCTCGACAAAATAAAAGTTCATTACCTTTACAAACTCACCGAGTATTCAACTTATAGGAGAAACACTGCTTCAGCGAGTGAGTTGAGCCGTTATATGATATATTAATAAAACAGTTGTCAGATTTAATAAATTAGTATATATATATATATATATAAACCCAAAAAAATTACAGAATTCAAAATACAAAAGCCCAAAAAAAAAAAAAAAAAAAAAATCCAATCTAGACAACTATCCAGCCACAACTCCGGCGGAATCCTCGAGGGTGGAGAAGGCAATCGAGAAAATGTGCCAACAAATCTGGTTGTAACAGTTCATGGTAGACAATGTGGATATCAACAAAAAGAAACCCTTTTTAACTTAGTTCATGTTCAGCTTATGAGGGAGCTAAAGAGACTAAAAGTTAGGTGTACAGAGGTGGAGGAGACACCATTTGGGGTAGTAAAGCAAGAAACTACCAAGATCGAATATTTTTTAGGTCCAAATTTGGATTTGAAATTTTTGTTGGACCAAAGGAACTCTACAAAGGGAAGCCAAAAGAGTTGTGACAAGAATTTGCTGCAAGAGACCAAAAAGAGTGGTGATGCGTGTAACTCATGCGCACCCAAACGGTACATGGGGTGCACTTGCAAGGCAGAGGTTAGTGGCCGAATGAGCAGGAACCAGCGATAGAGGAGGAGGCACGCACATGGATGGTGGAGGTTGTTGGTTTACCATGGTTAATATCCACTAACATATTAATGAACTAGTTATGTTAGTATATTAACATACTAGTTAATAGTATTTTAATACTTATACACTACAATCTTATATTTATATAAGATATTACTATTTATGAACAAGCTAACGACTCGAGCTGAACTTATACGATTTGTGTTCACAAGTATGTATGTTTTATTTAATGATCAAGCATAATTCTATATTTATGATTGACTTATTTATTAAACGAACTAAGACGAAGTCAATTTATTCATGTCAAATCCGAACCTATTCACGTGCTGCTCTTTTTGTGTAACAGCCCTAATTGCTTGCTAGCATTGAATTCCTAGCATAATGCTGACTCCACGGGATCAAGCTGTCCTACGTACCCTAAAGAGTTCATAGAACAAAGCAGCCAGGTAAAAAAAAAAGGACAGAAATTAGCTACAAATTGGTTTGTAGCTAATAGCTACAAACCAGTCTAATAAAATGACATGTGTCTCTTAGCATGTGAGAAGCACATGTTTTTTTTAATAACATGTGCTTCTCACATGCTTTTTTTAATAACATTAATAAAAAACATGTGCTTCTCACATGCTAAGAAACACATGTCATTTTATTAAACTGGTTTGTAGCTAATTGCTACAAACCAGTTTGTAGCTAATTTCTGTCCACAAAAAAAAAAAAAAAAAAAGAAGTGGTTGCATAGTGGACAAACTGGTTGCACATGGGTGGCAGAGAAAAATCGTCAAGATTCTCGAGGATGAGCTTCATTGTCGTTCTACATCGCAATCCGTTCCTATCCTGATTAATCACAATTTGTCAGCATGCAAAGAGGAACGGCCACCAAACTGGAAAATCTGAAGCAACCCATGTCGAAGTTTCCTCGGTGACCATGATTCCGATTCGTGAAGTGGCTGGCTGATATTTGATCACAGGATTCACGATAAATATAATTATGGAACCCAACTAATATTGACAAACATGAAAAGTACTGTCTGTGCTTTGTTGAAAGGATAGAAAACATGAATAAGATCAGTGGAATCTTTGTGACCTTAATGCAAGTTGCAGCACCTGTCATGAAGAAAATTGGCGTCTATTGCTCCAATTTCTTTGTTTTACCTGTTACGGTCAATCTTGATCACCTCAAGGTCCAGTAACGTGAAAGAGATTGGCATGGAAAATTTGTAGGGTTATAATTATCTTCCAAAAGCAAGCCAAGCAGACTGTGCATCGTTTTGACGTCCAAGAACAAATTATAATTAACTGATACCAGAACTATGGCAAAAGAAAAGTTGAAAAGTAAACAAAAAAAGTTAACTGGAGAAAGCCACAATTGCGCATATATAAGGATGACCATCTGGAGAAAAAGGTGGAATCGCATACTCTATCACTTAAGTTTATGAAAACTCCAATGGCTTTCCTTCAATGGCTAAAGGAAAGCTTCCAACCCATCTTGCTCTTTGCTTCCATTTTCCTGGCGGTGTTGCTGAGGTTTTTCTTGAAGGAGAAGTCAAGAAAAGGAAAGCCCAATCTCCCACCAAGCCCTCCAAAGCTACCCATAATTGGTAACCTTCACCAGCTAGGGAACATGCCTCATCTCTCCCTCCGGTGCCTGGCTGAGAAGTTTGGACCAATAATTTTCTTACAACTTGGTGAGATTCCAACAGTGGTGATTTCATGTGCTAGACTAGCCAGGGAAGCAATGAAAACCAATGATCTCGCACTAGCAAGCCGTCCGCAAATCTTTTCAGCCAAGCACCTCTTTTATGATTGTACCGATGTTGCCTTCTCCCCCTACGGTGCTTATTGGAGGCATATTCGAAAAATATGCATACTTGAACTACTAAGTCCCAAAAGAGTTCAATCATATAGCTTTGTTAGAGAAGAAGAAGTAGCTCGTTTGGTCCATCGAGTTGCAGAGTCCTATCCTGGAACCACCGATCTTTCCAAGATGCTTGGACTATATGCAAATGATGTTCTTTGCAGGGTTGCATTTGGAAGGGACTTCTCAGGAGGAGGAGAATATGACCGCCATGGGTTCCAAAAGATGCTGGAGGAGTATCAAGTATTGCTTGGAGGATTTAGCATCGGAGATTTCTTCCCTTCCATGGAATTTATACACAGCTTAACAGGCATGAAATCAAGACTTCAGAACACCTTTCGACGCTTTGATCAACTTTTTGACCAGTTGCTGGCTGAACATGGCAATCCCAAGAGAGAAACAGAGGAGCAGAAGGACCTTGTGGATGTGTTACTC
Source organism: Betula pendula (assembly GCA_900184695.1). Taxonomy (NCBI): domain Eukaryota; kingdom Viridiplantae; phylum Streptophyta; class Magnoliopsida; order Fagales; family Betulaceae; genus Betula; species Betula pendula. The sequence continues at coordinate 281,328 of FXXK01000427.1, forward strand.
GATATACAGAAGAATGGATCTGATGATCAAACTCTCACCATGGATAATATAAAGGCCATCATCTTGGTCAGTGAAGACTTTCACTTTTACTTACAAATTTCTATTTAATATAAGCGTTCAACTTCTAGCATACAGATTATACTGATTAGTGTCATTACTGCCACTGTAGGACATGTTTGCTGCAGGAACTGATACAACGTTCATCACCCTTGACTGGGGAATGACAGAGCTCATCATGAACCCAAAAGTCATGGAAAGAGCACAAGCCGAAGTACGTAGCATTGTCAGAGAGAGAAGAGTTGTTTTAGAGAGTGATTTGCCTCAGCTGAACTACATGAAAGCCATCATCAAAGAGATATTTCGGTTGCATCCTCCTGCTCCAGTATTAGTCCCTAGAGAATCCATGGAAGATGTGAACATTGATGGGTACAACATTCCAGCCAAGACACGTTTTTTTGTCAATGCGTGGGCAATCGGGAGAGACCCAGAATCTTGGGAAAACCCAGATATATTTGAGCCAGAAAGATTTATGGGCACCACTATCGACTTCAAGGGTCAGCATTTCGAGCTGATACCTTTTGGCGCTGGTAGAAGAATCTGCCCGGCTATCACATTTGGAACAGCAAGTGTGGAGCTCGCTCTAGCTCAACTTCTCCACAGCTTTGATTGGGAGCTTCCCCCTGGTACCACAGCTAAGAATTTGGATATGACAGAGGTTTTTGGCATCACAATGCACAGAATAGCTCATCTGCATGTCCTTGCCAAACCACGGTTCCCGTAGACAATGCAAATCATAATCTAAAAACTTTTAGTCATCCACCTAGCTCTGCTTCATCACAAGTACGCAAAAAGAGGAGAAACACAGACTGCACTCTACCAGAAAGAATGTTGGTATGGCTGCTTCCGGATTCAATAATTCAGAGCAAGTAGATCAATAGCTATTCCACAAAGTATTCTGGAATAAAAACATCTAATGTTTTAATCCCATATAATAAGTTTTGTATGTCCGAATAAGATGAAAGATGTAATCCTGTAGCTTGCATCTACTTATGAACCTTAAGGGGCAAATTTCTGTGCTTTAGCAAATCAAAAGTTAGCCTTTGTTTGTTCAAGACCCCACAAAAGGTCCCCAACAAATACGTTAGTAAATTAAAGAGTGAACAGAAGGACTTCCCTTTGCCTTTCCGCTCACGCCTTGCTTGGTTCGTGGTCTGTTGGTTTTTCTGTTCTCGTGGGGGAAGATGGCCATATGAAGTTGGCCATCACAGTGGATCTTCTTAGGATTTTGAGAAGGCACCTTCCTTTCAACAAAGTGCCGTTTTCTTCTTTCCTCCCAGGAACAAAGACCCATTGCCATAGTCCCAGCAGATGTATGTGGGGATATGTCATTACGATTGTGATGTCTGTATGCTATGCCAATGCCATCGGAAATTTTGTTGGAATGGGGCATATCCTCGCATATTCTTTGAGAAAAGGCAAATCCCAAAAGTAAATTTATCAAAAAACCAAAAAGAAGAACACTCCACTTACATTTGTTTTGGAGGATAATAGGTATATATACATACATATGTATGTATAAATAAATAAATAAACAAACATATATATATATATGGAGAGAGAGAGAGAGAGAAATAGATATGTCTGTATGTGTATTAGTTTTTCAACCTGGGATCTACTTATGTTGTGAACCTTTATCTGCATTGAGCAAAGCGTAAATGGTGAAATGAAAAAAACAAAAAACAAAAAACAAAATTCTGACTACTCTCACTAGAGCTCATTTACATCACATTGAAAAATGTCAACATTTGATTATCCTAATGATACTAAACTCATCATAGGTTACTCTTCACCCTCATCTCATCTTCTGCTAAAGGCACAGAAATAAATGTATGGGTAAACTAAACTTTAATGGACAACAAGTTTCTAAGTTGCCAGCAAAGTAAACTATGTAAACAGGGGTAATTCTTAGGCGATAGAACCTACAAAAGATATACATAACAAGGCATAAAAACGTTACATCTTAGCAACAACACAAAGACTTTTAACAAAATTAATAAGTCAATCACTGCTTGAATAGTTCCGCAACACCATGTGGTAGAAAAATGCTCAAACACAACAACACACAACTCAAAATAATGAAAGGGGTAAGATGGGATAATTCACCATCAAAAAGCATGTATGCAATTGGCTTCTCAAAGTACTCCGCTAAGAAAAAATTGTGACCGTTGGCAAATCTCATCTTCATATGCTGCTCCAGAATTGCAAAACGGTTTCGCAAATATTTGTATTAAATACATTCAAGCCCAGCTTCTGAACCTCAATGAGATCTTATATCCTGAAGATAATGGCCTACTTGCTGAGCACCAATAAACAAGGCATCAGCAACAAGAAAGATCCCCACCTGTACCATACACAACCAAACATTATGTCTTTTTAAAAGTAACAGACTAAAGACTAAAAAGTAGTACGTATGTTACCAATTTGAGAAAGAGACTAATTACCAGGCGCGCAGAGAACACTAGGCGGTAAGCCCAACCTTCTCTTGAAGCTGCATCTCTCTGTTGATCAGTAAAACTGAAAATAACATGTCAATAGTTTGCTTTATTCACGCATGAATATTTATTAATCACTCAGGGTGGAGAGAATAATCAGAAACAACTGTGCTACAATGCTACAGAAAGCAATACTCAAAAAACAAGTCCAAGCACTTAAATTTGTCTTACAAGCTAGAGATGTACTCGACAAGGAAAGCAGGAGACTTTTTCTTTTTTGAATCGGTAAATCATCACAAGCTTTCCTTTAACCCACAACCACACCACCAATCTATAATTTGTACAGACATGTGATGCCAACCAGCAACAAGACCAGCCCTAGCTTTCCATGATTCACAGCAAGTACAACCTCGGTTTGTTAATAATGTCAAATCCAATCTACAGGCATTTACTGGATAATGCATCTCACAGCAATCTAGAAATCTGTAAATGGAGTTGGCATCATCTGCTGACCCAGGTTGGCAAAGTGCTTGGTGAGATCGTGACACGGGCAACTTGCATGTAGACAGTAATGTGTAATGATCTATACCACGGAATTTCATATATTTCTTTTGAATAAAAAAACAAAAAAGAAAAGTCTCATAACTTTTTTTATGATACAATTCTAAAGAAAATGACAAAAAGGAATAAATACTTACCCAAGAAACTCTGAAACCCCACCAATTCCAGCAAATTTAAGAGGTTGAGGACCTTCTGTGACAAGATCCTGTTCCTCATAAGATGAGACTCAGTATATTCTCCAATTCATATTTGTTCAACATAAAAGAATTAGAATGAACAGGAAATTAAATTATAATAACAAAGTCCTGAACTTCTCATAACAAATACCTCTTCTTCAGCAGCCTCCAGACCCCCTTGCACCCAGAAAAGGTTTGTGTAGCCAGCATTATATAGTAGCTCACAAGCAGCTAGAGATCTGCCAGTATAATGTCAGAATGAGAAGTGTGATAAGATAAAATATACCATTCTCTATGTTACACCAACAATATTTGAGATTGATTTTTCAATATGTAAAGGTGATTTGCATCCCTCAGCATCTTATCCATTCAGCACATATAGGATACAAATACAAACTATGATAGTCTCGGACAGGCCCCTATGTGGCACCCTCATGTTTCTCATCCAAGCTGGAACATATGTTTCAATTTAGTGATAAATGCTTGGAGTGAGTCCAAGAACATAAATTCCAACCTGAACAAGCGACAGGGGTATGCCATCTAGATCCTGACCAAGGGCAGCCATTAATATCTGGAAAGGGATCACATGGTTTAAAACCGAATTGGCTAAAACCTACAAAATGGAAGAATATTACTTTATTCGTGTTTATAACTCATTAGAATTTCATGCTCAGCGATGCATGCCATGGTTTTTCTGAAGAAAATTAAGCATCAATTAGTAGATCTTCATAGATTTTAACAAGAAAATAACTTCCATCACCATTACACAAAGCCTGTTCAGTTAATTGTTTACACTGTTTGGATATCCCTTGAAAGTCAAATGGTCCCATCAGTTCCACATAATTATATTTCTGAATGAAAACATAAAATAAGAAATTTGCAATACAAGAGAGAATTTTTCTTTTAAAGCCTGTGTAAAGAGTTTGGAATCATAACAATATTGACCTAAAACGCAAGTGTTACATATTCTTGAATGCATTGCTTTGGTCAGCATAACACAGCATAACCTCATTCAAACTGCAAAACAGGAACTTCCAAGTGCTTTGTGTTGAAATCAAGACTGCAATTCCCTCCAACGCGCAGAAACATTGATAAATTCATGTACTAACCCACTATCTGAAAGTCCAGCCAGTTACACAAAAAGCTTACCTCAACCCCTTCTGGCATGCAACAATAAGGTCTGTATCTTTTGTATAATTCTCCGCAACTTTTGATAAGAACTGGCTGTACAAGAGAGAGAAAAAAAAAACACACACACACATAAGGCATTCATTCTATAGACGAATAAATCTAAAGAAGTGATTTCTAACTTACTTATTGTAAGACAATGTAGGCACACCACTCCACCAACCTCCTACACAAATATAAGTCAAATTTTAACAAAGTAACTGGCACAAAGTCCAAGGAAACTTATCCTAGTCTCTAAGCACCAAAATTAATACTCTCCTGTTCCCAGTGAGACATGACAAAAATGTTGTTCAAAGACCATTCATTAATCCATTAACTTTGGTGCAAAAAGAAAATATCAATAATGAAATACAAGATAGCAAAAGTTGTTTGATACCCATCGTGAAATTAGTGATCTTTTTGGGCAGAGTTCCAACGTCAAACTCGGTATCAACATCAAAGATTGGAATCCATGTTGAGCCTTTAACCCACGCCTTCAAAACAGTGGAAAGCTATGATATTCAAGAATCGTGACAATGAAAAAAACCGTGGAGACATTATGCTCTGTAAAATTACTCCAAAAAAAAAAACACAAGATAAAAATAAAAATAGAAATAGTACCCAAAAAAAAAAATGAGATACAGTATAGTAACGAGAACTAGTTAAATGAGTCTATAAGAACTATTCAGTTTACTGCAATAACCAGGTATGATGCTCAGAACATATGATATTTACCACTATTGCAAGCAATCACCCTAATAACCTATAAAACAAGACAACAGGAGTTGAGTGATAAATCACATTTACATTGAACTAATAAGAAGTGAGCCAAAACCAAGCAAACTCAAACTTAATTCCCAGAAGATCTGAATTTTAAAAGTAAAAATATTATCCAAAAGAATCAAAACATTGAAATAAAAGATGTCCACCTTTTTACGTTCAGTAGAGGGGCGAACATCAAGTAGGGTTTTGTTAGATAGCTGAATTGCATATCCAGCTTCTCTTGGCGTAAGAACTTTAACCTTTTCTTCCCTCACCTATAGAAAATAGTCAAAGCATTATATAAAACTCGTAAGCCTCACAACTTGAGTTCATTTAGGCCGTTCGATCACAATCATACTTAATAAACTGCAGTTGATACAAAGATCGGCATAATCAAATTAGGCCTCCCTGGCAAGACCTGGCCCAGGAAAAGCCCAAGGGTCTTTATATTTTTCAATTGAGTATCTTGCACTCCCTCTTTCACCACAGATCTAGAGTCAAGATGTTAAGTGAAGCCCCAAAGAACTGACAAACAATAATCTCAGAGATCATAAATGTCAATGTACTCATGCTCTTCACAAAATTTAAAAGCTAATGTATTTACAATACAAGAGTGAAATTGCAAATCCTTTTTGAGAATACTACAAACTACTTATGCATGCAGTGACTAATCCGGAATGGAAAACCAATGCCTAGGAATTTCCTAGGGGATTGTTTGATAATCTTGACATATATCACCTTTTATGTTCACTTGTCATATATATATATAATCTTTTGTGTTCATTCTACCGGCCAATACATGCTAAATTCAACAAATTTTGGAAAGCCTGCATTTAAAAAGGGGAAAAAAATTTGCTTTGAGCCGTTATCAAATAGCTTCCTACATTTTCAATTTTATCAAATACTTTCAGTGTTTTGGCCCACTATCAAATATATCCTTCTGTTCATATTCTATTCATTTTTCTAATAGAATACCTGTGAAATTCCAATTATACTCCAGAGGAAAAAAAAAATCCAAAAAAGTAAAAAATAAAAAGTGGAGCGGAGGTTGGGTTTCGCCTCCCCCCGCGCGGTTCATATTCTATTCATTTTTCTAATAGAATACCTGTGAAATTCCAATTATACTCCAGAGGAAAAATAATCCAAAAATAAAACAAAAAAGTAGAAATAAAAATAAAAAGGAGGCGGAGGTTGGGTTTCGCCCCCCCCCCCCCCACCCACCCACCCACCCTTTTTCATTTTTATTTTGCTTTTTGCAATTTTTTTCTTCAAGCATAAATAGAATTTCACAAGCAAAAAATTAGAAAAATAGACAGAATATGCAAAAAAAAAAAAACATTCCAACAGTCCAAAACGCAAGGAGTTATTTGATAATGGTCCAAAGCACGAAAAGCTGATTTGATATTTTCCCTATTGAAATAATACAGACAATAACGGACATTTCAGGGATGTTAATATGTAATCAGATTTTATTGAGATAACCCAAATTTTCCAATTTTCTTTCACATACTAATCTTCCTGTCCATTGGAATCTTCTAAAACAATATAATATAGACAGTAGAACCAGCACTCAGTTGATGGGGATTTCAATTATAAGCAGATACATTAAATCCAATTTTAGGCAGGTCAGTGCTAGTTATTAAAACCATAATTCACTTAGAAGCAAGATATTGCAATCCTTCACAGCCAAAGTGCAACAGAGATTAGATTCAGCTAGCAAAACAACATCAGTTATTAGTTTCCTTACTAACCCATCTACTCCTTGCCCAAAAGAAAGATAAAAATGCTGTTATTTTGGGTACAAAATACCAGAGCTTCCCATCTCTTCCTGGCGGCAGCCATATCTCTCATTTGCTTCAATTCATAATCTTCACCGCCAGCTTGCATTCGAGTAGGACTGCAATGCTGAATAAGGCACAAAGATAACCCAGATTAGAAACCAAGGAGCAATCACAGAAGCTCTATTGGTTTCTGTGCAAAATTAGGAAAAGAAAGCCAAATATTAAGCCAAAACAAGGAGCTATAAAACAATCACAGAAGCACACGGTTAAGTTGATAATTTCTTCTCAAAGAAACCAAAGACAACCAAAAGAAAAGAAATAATAAGACACAAATAGCTTTCTTTTCCGTTCCTTCATCTTTTCAGCAACCAAACATTCAAAAAAACAAAACCCCCAAAAAAATAAGTGAAGCCCATTAATCAGAACTAGGAAAAGATGGAATATTTACATACCAAAAGGTGGATTCTGCAAGAGGGTCTGAGTTTCGGAGAAGATAGCTCTGAAGAACTGTAATAAAAGTTTCCGAGTTTCAGAGAAGATAGCTCTGAAAAACTGCAATGCTGTGCTCTTTTAGAAAATTTGAAGACATTTTGTACTTGAAAATTAGAGCATGAAATGGTAAGATAATTGAGAGAGGGAAGTCCCAGAGCTTCCATTGCAAGACCTTTCTGGGTGACACTCTGAATCAGGAAGGTAAAGTAAGATTTGCAATTGCTTATCCGTTACAAATCTGACTTGGAAAAGTAAAGATATCCGTATCCTGGATAGCGTTCTGCTCGGGACAGGATTAGTTCTGGTAAGTCTCGATGGAATTATGCGACTTTCTATTTTGAGATATATTATATACCAATTCTTCATTTCACAATTCTTCTAAAACATTAACGTTCGTAATTCAAAAAACCAAAAGAACTTGCAAAAATGAAAATGAATTTAATCTAGAAAAACGAGCGTACTTTTGCGAGAGTAATGATACAAGTCATCATCTATGTCTACCTTGTGTCAACTAAAAGTATTGTGACTTTTAAAATCACCATTAGATCAAAAATTAATAATCATCAATAATAAATTCAATGGTAATTTTAAAAGTCACATCACTTTTGGTTGACACAAGATAGATATGGAGGATGACATATATAATTATTCATCTTGCGAAGTTCATTAAAATTGTATACTTATGCTATTTTTGAATTTCCCTTTTAATAAGACTAGCCTATAACTCACGCTATATGCTAGTTTTTTTATTATAATTTAATTTTAAAGTTTTTTGGCGAAACCATCTTAGAAAAGAATAGCAAACAAGATAAATAATAATAATAAGTTATAGAACAATTCATAAATTCAAACAACGGTTAATTTATGCACTATAGTGACAGTTGGGTGGATCGAATTAAAGCAACATTAAACAACAAAAAACAATCATAAAATATTACTTGGTAAAGATTTTGTCACCCTAAAACTATTTTATATATTAAATTTTTGTATTTTTTCAACCTACTTTTGTATTAAGCGTTGTTAGTGAAATTTTTACACATATACTGAATGTATATGCACCTAAGTATGAAAGTTTTGGCTTATTTAACAATTAGTCACCCTAAAACCATTTAAAATGTTAAACTTAGGGAATATTATTATTTTTAGTACAATATTTAACAATTTTTTCTATAGTTCTGATGCTTATTGTCATTAGAATATTTAAACTTAAGAAGCTTCATTTAGATTTTTCAAAAATCTTTTTGTGAAAATGTCTTAAAAAAGAATAGAAGATAATAATAATGATGATGTTGATAATGAAAAAATAAAAATAAGAAAGAATTGTTATAGATAAATTCAATAAATTCAAACAAGTGATGATTTCTGCTCCTATGATGATAGTTGGGTGAATTGAATTAAACCAACATTAAACAATAAAACACAATCATAAAAGGTTAATTGTCACCGCCACCTTATAACCATTTTATATATTAAATTTTAGTTCTTTTTCCACCTACTTCTTATTAACCATTATTAGTGAAATTTTTACACAGTTATTGAACATATATGCATCCAAGTATGAAACAATTGGAAAGTTTTAGCCTATTTAACAAGTTTAGCTACCCAAAAACCATTTAAAGTGTTAAATTTTAGTTATTAATGAGATAGTATTATTATTTTTAGTATATTATTTAATAGTTTTTTCTTTAGTGTTGATGATTATTATTGTCTTTGAAATATTTGGACTTAAAAAGTATGCTTTAGCTTCAAGCTTAACTATTTATTTTCCAATTCTCATACTTCTTTTCAATGACTACATACAATTGACAAGTGTTGTTTTATTTGAACATGTGAGTTATCACAATTTCAGGGCTTCTAAAACATCATTTGTCAAAATTAAACATATTATACACATATTATTAAACAAACAATTGAATTTAAAAGAACACTTGTCAACATTTTAAACTACCACTTCTCGCAATTCGATTCTTTCGAAAACTTCTGCTTTTATATATAATATATGTTGATAAAGAAGAATCTTAAATTGACTAAATTTGTTATTCTAAATTCATCAATATGATTTGATTTGTATTTATTGGTTTTCTTATTTGATTTGGAGGTTAATAACGCTTGACTTGACCTACTAATATTAGGACACCAAAAAAAATATTGTTTCATTTAGATTTTTAATATATTTTTGAGTTATGCTTATATACTGCCACTTGTTGCAATTTAAACTATTACGAAGGTTTCTGCTTTTATAAGTTTGTTTCTTTTTGCATGGAGTTTATTGACAAGATTGTGGAGATGTTTCCCTTTATTCCATGTGATTTTGTTAATTGATTTTTATTTCTCTGTTTACTAAAATAAAAATATATATATTCTATTTTCTTTTTCTTTAAATTACTATTGGAAGTGACATTATCCTCATACTTAAAAAAAAAAAAAAAAAAAAAAAAAAATCAATCTTCATTCATTAGAAAAAAAAATAAAAATAGTAAAGCATAAAATTCTAAATAGCAGAACAAATTGCTCTAAACAGCAGCGAATATAGGTAGGGCTGGCAGGGGTGCCCACCCCTACAACAAGTTTTTTGTTAAAAAAAAATAATAATAAGTTTTTTTAGCTCAAAACTTTCTTATTAAGACTCTTGTTCAAAAACTAGTTGTAGTCATTAGTTAATAGTTTGCAATTGTAGCATTTATTTAATGCTCAAAATGTTGACATTTTATATAAGATTTTTTTTGTACTTTAGGATTTGTAAGTGTCAACAAGTTTTGGTAGAACAATTTTAAGTACGTTATTTTAGACACTTTGATTTTTATTTAATTTGTATTTATTATTTTATTTTTTGTACTAGTGTCTACAAGTTAACTTATTAATATATCAATTATAACATATTTATGAAGTTTGATAGATATATTTTTTATGATATACATATTCTGTTATAATTTCTATTTTGAATTGTGTTTATCTTAATTTTATATATTATAATAAAAATATAGTATATAAAGAGGAAGAAAAAAAATCCTATCATTACAATTGCTCTATTTTAATCTCGCCCTTACTAGGACAAGTTCCTGCCACTTACTCTAAAGATACATTATCATGAAACCCTCAAAAATTTCTTTTATTCATAATTTGTTTGACATTATACTCGTACTTGACAATGAACTATCATGTAGAGTGTTTATGCAGGAAGTAAAAAATAATCCCACAAAACGATTTTAGCATAAGTATGCAATTGACCGTTTAACATTGGACCTGATTTGGTTCAATGTTAACATTGAACTTTTTGCTTCTATTACATTGGACCTGATTTGGTTCTCCAGAAACAAACTTGTCCATGAAGCTCTGCAGCCGTCTCCTATTTTGCTCCTCAAGCAGCTCTCATCTACTCTGGATGCTCATCTCTTGGCATGGAAAGAGGCTTCTCTGCCCTCTCTCTGGGTGCCTCCCACTCCAGGATGCTTTATAGGAAATTTTGATGTTGCAGTTAGGGACTCTTTTGCAGTGGCTGCAGCGACTATCAGCAATTCCTCCGGGTCTATCATACTTGCAGCTACTCAAAAACTCAATGTTACGGATGCGCTTATTGGAGAGGCCCACGCTGCACTCCTGGCTTCTCGCTTGGCCTCCACAGCGGGTCTCGACAATCTCTCTCTTGAAGGAGATTCCCTGCTGGTTATTTTGGCTATCAATAGTCCGGTTATTTTTTCCTCTTGGAATTTCTCGAACATTGTTGCTGACATTAGTTTAGATTTATCTTCCTTTCAAAGCTGGAAAGCTTTGAAAGTGTCTCGTAGTGCCAATTTTCGCGCACATGCTTTAGCTAAATGGGCCGCTTCCCACTCTGTTTTCGGAAGCATTCCCACAGGGTCTACCATTCTAGACTCCATTCGGATCAAGAGTGGAAAAGACCCACCACTGTAACCCTTTTCCCGTATTTATCTAGAAAAAAAAAAACCAAAAAAAAAAAAAAAACAGGGAAAAATGGCTATGCTCTCCCCTCTTGGGAAAATTGCAGAAAGAAAACCTAAAGGAAGACAAAAACAAAACAAAACAAAAGCTAAATAATTACAGAAAGAAAGTAATAATACCATAGAAGAATGAAAAGAAAACAAAAGAAAAGCCAAATAATTACAGAAAGAAAGTAATAACACCATAGAAGAATGAAAAGAACAGCAGTACCGCCACACTATATAAGAACAAAAAGAATTTGAAATTTTCTTTCCAGTTTCCATTCCAACGAGTTAATTACTTGCTTTTCCTTCCTTAAATTGCGAGTGGCGCACATGACTCCGCGTTAATTCGTCATATGCTGTGGCGGTTTCTCTGCTTCTTCACTCTTAAAGTAGTATGGTCCCATACCGTTCGTGAACAGGGCCCTTACCGTATATGTCAAGGCAAGATTGCCATGTTTAATTCATTCAGTACTGTTCCTTTTTATGAATAATGTGTTAGAATGTAAGGTAAAATGTAAAACCGGTCTATGTAATTAGCCTAAATTACAAATTATTCTTTGTATATTAAAGTAAAATCAGAGGTCACTTTGGTATTAAAAGAAAAAAATAATTTAATCTTTAGAGTCAAATATAAAAATATAAAACTAAGTTTTTTTTTTTTAAGATCAGATGAAACCTGGTGAAACGTCAACAGTGTAACGTGAGTTCAATTTTCTTCTTCACCGAGAGCTTAATTTTCTTCTCCATCGACTACAAATACTTTAAAGAGCAAATAACAATTTCTTTACTTTGTTTTGAATTGTAACATCAGGTTTGGTTCATCTTCTTTAACCATCATTTTTTTCACTATTTTCTCAAATCTCTCTCACTTTGTGGTATGTAAAGAAAGAGAATTTACATTGTTTTCTTTTTTATTGGTTTTTTTGTCATTTTTTAATGTGGATCTAGCCTCTTTCCACAAATGCAAACATTTATGAATGTCCTTCTACAGTGATTGTGATTTCCTTGAACGTTTTGTTGTATTCAAGACTCTGGAGTTTTAGAAGGTGGTAAGGAAGAGAAGAAGAAAAAAAATGTAGTGAACCCAATAAGGGATTTTGGCCATGGGTTGTAATAATGAAAAATCTCTACATTTTTGTTTTATAGTTTTGTTAGACCTACTAATTATAGATTATAAAAATAATGTTAGATTAGTAGGATTTGAAATGGTTGTTGATTTTAGTGGGTGTATTGTTTAGACCCATTTCGATTGATTTCAATTTATTTATTTATTTAATTTTATTCTTTGTATGTCACTATGTCACTTAAATTTATTTCAAAAATTGAAGTTAACAATTGCAAAGTTACAAGACATCACAATTAGAAATAGAAAAATACCTCACTTCCACTTTTATGCTTTTAAGTGCACATTTTTTAACCTATACTAAAAAGTATTATTTGATTCAAAATTCAATAGTAATCTATTTATAATATAATAATTATTATTAGTATATCATATTTTATCAATTTATAGTTTAACTTTATTCATTTAGAAAATTCAATATCTACTTGTTCAATAATGTATATATATATATATATATAATTCTAAAAGAAAATAAATAAAAATAAAAACTTCTTTTTACTGGACAAGGGGCGTTCTCTTTCAAACTCTCTCTCTCTCTCGCACGCTTCGGCTCTTTGGCTTTTGTTTTTGGGCGGCAGAAAATTGAGACCATTTATTTTTTCAGCGGTTAAGGGCTCTTGCTTGTGTCACGTAACAAAAAGTCGTCTAAAAACCCAAATGAAAAAAGGACCCACCGCCGTAAACAACTTCTTCATAATAATCTGCAGCAAAAAGTCTCTCTTCTTCTTTATTATTTCATTCATGTAGAAAAGGGTGCCTCCTCCGCTTCCTTGTCCCAAAGCAATTACACCATGAGCTCTCAAATTTTCTTGATGCTCTTCTCTGTTTTTCTTACACCCATTTTGTTCTTTTTATTGATCATCAAGCAAAGGAAGAAGCCGAGGCTCCCTCCTGGTCCTACCAAGCTGCCTCTGATCGGCAACCTCCACCAGCTTGGTGAATTACCTCATCGATCCTTTCAACACCTTTCCGACAAACACGGGCCGCTCATGTTCTTGCAACTAGGCTCAATACCCACTTTAGTAATCTCCTCAGCAAGAACGGCAAGAGAGATTTTCAAAACCCATGATCTTATTTTTTCAGGCAGGCCTGTACTATTTGCTGCAAAGAGGCTTAGTTATAATCTCTCTGCGATGTCGTTTGCTCCGTACGGAGAGTATTGGAGGGAGATCAGGAAGCTTGTAATCTTGGAAATACTTAGCCCAAGGAAGGTCCAAACATTCCAGGTTGTCAGGGAAGAAGAGGTTGACCTTATGATTGATTCTGTAGCGCTTTCTTCGGATCCGGTGATCAATCTAAGTGAATTGACACTTTTTCTGACAAACAACATCGTGTGTAGCGTGGCTTTTGGTAAGAAGTACGATGACAAGGGTAGATTTTACAAAATTATTGGTGAAACACAAGAAATATTGGGAGGATTCTGCATAGCTGACTTCTTTCCATGGATGGGGTGGCTAAACAAGTTCAATGGTCTTGAGACAAGGCTAGAAAAGAATTTTACACAATTGGACGAGTTGTATGAAAACGTGATTCAAGAGCACCTCGATCCAACAAGGTCTGTACCTGAAACAGAGCATGAAGATCTTGTTGATGTACTGCTCCGACTGCAGAAGGATTCAAATCAAGCTATTGCACTCAATATTGACCAAATCAAGGGTGTCCTCACTGTACGTTGCATCCCTATCAATTTAGTAGGTTGTTATACGATTACTAAACAATTAGAATGATGTATCAATAAAAATCAGCCTTTAAATCAACAAAAACTTATAAAACAAAAAAATCAAGTGCTGATTTTTACTGTTACGTCATCCCAGTTATATAGCAATTATAACATTTCTCTTGTTAATTACATATAAATCATAATGCTTTATAAACTTTTGAGAAATGTCTTTTACCAAAATGATGTAGCGCTTATTCATTAGTACCCGTATCATTTTTTTTTATTAATTGTTTGAATCATCTCTAATAAATAAGCTCCACATCATCTTTGCACCCATTTCTTGTTAGGCTATGTGGAGTATAGATTGTATCCGACCTGGTTTGTACTCGACCTGGTACGACAAAAAAAACACTATGATTTAAATGAGTATTTTTTTACCCGTTTCAGTATTTTAACCAAATTGAGGGTCCTTTTATAATTGTTTCTATTTCAGGATTTCGTTATGTTGTGACTGATGCCTCTTTGTATTGTTTCTAAACAATAGTAAAACCTTATCTCAACACAACGTAACTCTTAAGGGTAATCCACTTAATTTCTGTATTTTGTGATTTTTTTTTCTTCTTATTCTTCGCTTCTCATGGGTTCTAAATTCAATCAATTTCTTAACATTTCTTGGTAAAAGATTGGTACTCCTAGCATTTTTCTAAACTATTTTTGCTGCTGATCTTTGTCAAAACAGGACATGTTCCTTGCAGGTACGGATACATCATCAACCATACTAGTGTGGATAATGGCTGAGCTGATAAGGAATCCATCTGTAATGGTAAGAGCACAAGATGAGGTAAGAGAAGCTGTCAAGGGAAAAGCAAAGGTGGAAGAAAGCGACCTTCCCAAGCTCATGTACCTAAAGTTGGTTGTGAAGGAGGGATTTAGACTTCATCCACCAGCCCCATTGCTAGTTCCAAGGGAAACTACTGAGAGTTGCAGGATTGAAGGGTACCATATCCCTGCAAAAACAAGGGTGTTTGTGAATGCAAGATCGATAGGAAGGGATCCAGAGTATTGGAAGAATCCAAATGAGTTCCAACCGGAGAGATTCTTGGATAGTTCAATCGACTTTAGAGGAAAACACTTCGAGTTGTTACCGTTTGGGGCTGGCAGAAGGGGTTGTCCGGGAATAAACTTTGCAGTCCAGGTAATTGAGCTTGCACTAGCAAATCTCCTGCATCGTTTTAATTGGGAACTACCTCACGGAATGAGAAGAGAAGATGTAGATATGGAAGAAGCTTTTGGGCTTACAATGCATAAAAAGCTTCCTCTTTGCCTCGTAGCTAAGCCTTTGTACTAAGCATATTATAATCGATATGTTATGTAGCGTTACGTACGGCACAAAATAAAAGGCCACTGTATTTACTATTCAAAGCCACCCATAGTTCTTTACGTTTTTCTTTGGAAAAAATTTTACCTACCATTTATAAGTTTTTATCAACTTTTGTAATTATACTATTAAATTTTAAAAAATATTAATTTAAGGTTATTATCTTTTAGAAATTTATAATGTCAATCATCTCATTCAAATTGGTAAGTAAAATTTTCAAATACCTTTAAGATGTTTATAAAATTATAAAAATATCATGATTTAATAATTAAAATTTTTTTAAAAAAAAGATAAAGATATTTTAAGAATTTAACACTGAATTTGAATAAAAGGGTTAATATTACAAACAGTAATTATAAATTGACAATTTTTAAAATTTAAAAATATAATTATAAAAATAATAAAAACTTAGTAAGTGAATTTCTCTCAATTTTTTTAAAGGAGAATGACAGGCATAAAGAAGACACCAATTAAGGATGGGTTTTCAATAGCTTTATCTTGGTTGAACTTCATTGTCATCTCTTGCAAAATTTACCACATTTTACACGCGTTTATGCTTTTTGTTTTAATTGAATAAGGAAAATAGTTATAAGGGAAGATTTTTTCACTCTGAATTCAAAAGGAAGACAGAATGAAAAATTTTAAAATTGAAAAAAAAGTGAACTCTCTAACAACGGATCTAAAATAAAATACAACAGTGTATAAATAAATAAAAAGGGGTGGGCTCCGACACGTGTTATCTTCTCTCCTTCTCTGCTGGCCTATCATATTCTCTTGTTTTTTTTTTTTTTTTTCAGACAAATTACGTATAAAGGGCCTTGCCTCTCTTTTTGTTTAAGTTGATATACCCCACGGTGTGATGAACAGTATTGCACACCGGTGATGTGGAAAAATGAAAACGTCATACAATATATTAAAAAACAATGAACAATGTACTTTCAACACCACGAAACATCTCATTTCAAATTTATTCAATTTTCCCCCAAAATTCATCCCCACAAAGAGAGAGAGTAGCATCCCTCCTTCTTCACCCGCCACCAAAGAATAGACTACAAAATACAGCTCTATACATCGCTTAAGCATATATCAATAATCTGTGCGAAGCGAAAAGATCCAAGATTTTTGGGATTCAAATATAGAAACAGAGAGCGAAAAAGAGAGAAGAGCCAGAGGAAACACAATAACACCAACCAAGCACGCCGCCTTCTGTAAGTTTGATATAGAATCTCTAAAATCTTATAAGAGAATTAAAAGCTATTCTGCTACAAACACAAAGCAAAAAGAGTAAAGATGAGGTATTAAAAAATCTCTTTCCCTCTCAACAAACAGCATCCTCTCTTTCTCTATTAAATCTTATTTTGTTCAAAACCTAAATAGTGTTTGGTTACTTTAATTTCGAAATCCAGATAATAACCATGAAATTAATAGCTCCATTTGTATACCCATGTGGTTATTGGTGTGCTAAGCCCATTGTTTCCTAGTTGGGTTTCGTGGTGTTTATATGGCATTACTATATTTCCACTTTAAGGCGCAATTTGCTAGTAACTACATTGATTTGATTTATTTTGCTCGGGTAGCACTGAAAGGGAGTGAAATGTGGGGTATATAGGAAGTGAGCCAATTTGACCGAACAATTATTTACTTTCTCCAGATTTTTTAGTGTGACATTAATGCCTTTTATTTTGTAGTAGCCTTTTATTTTGTAAGGAGTCCCGTCAAAGCTCCCCCAGCAACTTTTTTGAAATTCAATTTGTTGTTTTGTTTGGGTTGCTCGGTAATAGCCCAAAATCCAAATTATGCAGATTGATGGTCATATTGGATTGATCCTTGTACAGGATGTTATTGGCCTTGTTCTTTGATATTCACCAAGCAATAGTTGTTTTGACCCTTGCACATTGATAGGGTTTGCCGGCTTTCTGCCATTATATTTGCAAAGAAGTATTTTTTCTGCTATCAACTTCTGCCTCTTTTTTGGTGTGCATTTGAATAAGAAGCTAGACTGGAAATTCTTATGGGTGATGATTTAATGTAGTTTTAAAAGAAATATTGGCATAATTTCGATGAACACAAATTTTATTAGCTGATCAATAAAAAACCAACCCCAAAAGCCCCAAGCGCCCGAAAAGCGATCTCTCTTCTACACATCCTTTTTGTCTCTTGGTCCTTGATGCAGTTATTGGCCTTTTTTTTCGATTCACAAACTCAAATCTCAAGTTGCTACTTTGGTCTTTCCCTTGATTTTTCAAAAGATTTTTTTATTCTCTTATAATATGCATCAGACACTTTAACGTGCTTAGTATTAGATTAAGTTGTTTTTTTACACTGGTTAAGCAGCCATTGTCAAATAAGGTTTTATTGTTCTGAATCCTGTAAATTAAGCTTCTACACCAAGGAATGCATCAAAGAATTAACATGTAACACATTTGTGACACAGTAATTTTTTTTTTTTCATGATGTTGATAGCAGGAATAGTGGGAACATTGCAGAAATTTCACTACCAAAAGATTTTGATGTAAGCAGATCAGAAAGCAAAAAGATATAAAGCGGAACAACAATTATATTGATGTTTTATTGGATCTTGGTTGGGAGACAATTTTTTTTTTGTAGTGCTGAGAGTTTGGCATTTTTTTTGCAAGCTGATGGCTTCAATTTTTTATATATTATGTTGCCATGTTGATGTATTGATTAATTTAGCTTTGGATATGTGTTGGGAGAGGATTCGTATGCTGATGAAGCTTTATATGTATTATAAATGTCTTGTTTCAAGCTTGATGGGTGTGTATTTTTTTTGTTCACTGTATACCAGTTCATGAGCACTGCACATACTTCGTGCATTGATTTAAGGGGATATATCAATGCATATTTTTTAACTCTTTTACACAAAGGTGGTAACATAACATCCAACTTTATTACACGATCGAATGAAACTCCATTACACAACAAATAATTTCAAATTACTTTGATTTCAACCTTTAAAAGGATTGATGTAATTTTGTGTTCAGTCTTCTACCAGCCAAATGTGCACTACACATACTTTGGTGCATTGATTAAGAGAGAATAAAATATAATATTTATTATTTTACACAAAGAGATGACTTAACATCAACTACACATATATAACATCGAACAAACCACACATCCAATTTCATTACTTGAGTATCATTTCAGTATTCATAACTTTCATTTTTTAGTATTACATAACTTCCAAACTTCAAATCAGTAGATGTTTAATGATAATTTTCCGCGTTTTATGGTGCACATTTGTCTCATTTAATTCGTCTACGTTTAGTCACCGAGGGTACATTTGGCTCGGGTTTGTAATTTTTTTTTTCTTCTAGAAAAAGAAACAAACAAAAAGATGCTTGGATAATTAATATGAATGTTTCATGATGACTTGACGCATGCCACTTTCTAAACAGAACCCGATTCAAGTGAAATGTGGTGCTTCATGTAAATAGGTTTCCCCTATTTGCATCATAGATTGGTTGCTTATGTTCAAGTTGGAGGTACAGTCCTGACTCCCCCCCACCCGCAAACTTCCTGCCAGTTTTGGTTTTTTTTTTTGAATATATATTTACCGTTTTCTTCGTTAACATTTGGATGCAAATTGTTCGCGAGGATCTGGCTCAGCAACCTTGTTCTAATTAGATTTGTTAGTATACTTTCCTTGGTTTATCCTACCGAACTTGACTGGGGATAGAGGAACAGAGCATACCTGCCAACCCTTACAAACTAGCTTCTTCATCTCAAGTTATCAATGCGCCTTTTTCTTACCATCATTTATTCTCTAGGTTTTTTATTTTTTTAATGGTGTGTAAAGCACTCTCATTTGTATTTAACAGGACATGCAACAACCCATTATCTGCCACCTTGGTCGAGCTCTATGCAAGTTCGTTGATGGAATATGTTTTTTTTACTTTTTTGTTTGTTGTTTGTTTTGGCTCCTATGAATGTTCATATTTATAATGGTCGCTTGAATATATCCGCTATGTCAGGCTTATTATGGTGTTGGACCCCATATGCACTCCACTTTTTGGCCATGACAACCTGCTTCTCCCACTCCACCCCTATTTATGGGGAACCCAGGTAAATCTAGCTCTACTTTGGAATAACTGTAGAGGCATTAATTATTTACAGCATACAAGGTTCTTTAAATTAATCTTTCTTGTCCGGTGTTTTTTCAGCAACCATTTATCCCACAAAATGGGATGCAGTTCCATACCTGGTTTATTGCTCCATGGGAGTTTATGGTCAGCCTAATGACCACGGTAATCTAAGACCTTCATTTTCCCTTACTAATTTTGGTTTTGTATTTTTTTTTGTTTACAATGCCAAACACGTGCCACAAGCCATCCGCTGTTTCTTTTAAAAAAATGTGAATATTCTAATTTTCTAAAGTTTGTTTACATAGTTATGTGACCCCAAACCCAATACACGTCATGCAAAGTTGGAAGGGAAGGGCCCGATGGAATGAGGATCATATAGACACAATCCAGGTACTCAGGAAGATCTGTCAATGATGGTGCTTTCGCTAGTTTGCTTCCCCTTATTGTAATAGTGGTTGAAAGTGGTAAAGAAGTACATCACATGGAAGCGATAAAATAATCCAAACAGGTTGCATTCATATAATGACATGGCACTACTTTCTCAATTGACCAGTTTGGGTGGTTTATGTATGCATATGTGCTAATTATGAATATGGAAAGTGGTTGGATTTTGTTGTCCTGTTGTTTTGTTGTAATTTTGGTCTTATATCCTCGAGTTTTCACTCAAGTTTTCCTACAGTTTCCTTCATATTCCAGTTGAAATTTGTCAATTTATTTGTAATACAGGAATCAAAGTATTTGATTGTTCTTTAAAGGAATATGTACTGTAAAAGTTAGGCAAGTTAATCATCTAAGTAACTCTATTTACACAGATTCCAAATGACGGTGAGTGCGTCTTGAAGTGTCCCAACCAATTGGTTAGTTTGGGCATGGCAACTCGTATATTAAATAGTTTTGACTCTTTCTCATTAGTAAGACTTTCTCATTAGTCGTTGATGTCGTTCGTGAAAGTTATTATTCAAAGTTGTGCGCATGTGGATGGTTGATTTGAACTTTTCTCTTTTTACATGAAGAGTGGAAATGAAAAGGTGTATGTTGATTTAGCGTTGAAGCATGAGGTGCAAGGCCATAAACGTTGCAGAACCACGACAGTGAAATGAAGTTTTAGTTCGAAAAAAGGAAGTGAAACTATATTGATAAGGAGTATGCTAAGCAAAAAAGGTGGGGTTGGGGTGTACATCAAAGAAGGTTAAAAAAATGCAGACGGGGAGTCTTAAATTAGCCTCACCCTGTGGATGTGCTCGTTTCGGCAAGCCAACAACGGACCCCACCAAATATTGGGAAGCCAAATCCAACACAAATGGGCTGTACGGCTAGGATAAAATGCCAAAAATTGAAGAGATGGAGCAGGTTCGTCACAACTGTAGAAGGTTAACCATAACCATGCCTTTAAGCCCAAGAAAGCAAGATTTTTTCGCTCCCAATAGGAAAGGAGGTCTGCATGAGAGAAGGCAGAAATAAATGATAATGTCTGGGGTGGTCTGAGTAAGAAACTATTTAACACTCTCCCGTTGTTGAAGCGGGGGGGTATGAGATCTTCCATTCCATAGAGAGAGATTGTCGGATTTTATTGCAAGCAAGACATCTTCGGTTCGGCCAAAGGGGGGTGCGGCGTACTTCATGAACTATTTCAATAGAAATGCGAGAAAAGAAAGATGGCTTTTACTCTGTGGGATTTTGGAAATGAAGATTCTAGGCCTTAGAAATGTGTTCTGGGCTGACCACGAAGTAGGGCAGCGTATGATATTTTGGGGATGTCATTACATTTGAACACGACATATTTTGACAACATA
>FXXK01000428.1:2587-112887 GCA_900184695.1 Betula pendula
AAAAAAGAAGATCGGAAACAAGAAAAACATCGATTCTAGAGTATGGTAGCATACTACACGTATTCTTTTTCTATTTTTTTATTTTTTAAGAGTTATTATTTAGATTTATAAATCTCATACGTGAATTCACATAAAACTCATAGATTTAATATAATTTTAAAAAGTAAAGATAGAAAATGGACAAAAAAATGAATTGAGTATTTATCTTAATTAAAAGATCCGTTGCTGCATATAGTGGGTATGTAAAGGAATCCTATTAATCTAAATGGACATGTGTTGATTGAAACCAAAAAGCAACGTTGTCCTTCAAGATTTAGGTTTAATTATTACATACGTTTTCTTTTTTTATAAAAAATTAGAAATTCAAATGAGAACCAAATCAAAAGCGTTATGTGGTCAACCGATATCAATGTTTGGAATTCCTATGATAGAAGGGAGTAAATTAATGTAACTGTTCCTAATGTAGAGAGCACTTGTATTTCAACTTTGTCCAATTAACGATCACCAGATAAGTATATGGGCTCACAATATTATTAACAATACACCCGTGCGGGGGTTGCAAGTGTACCCTTGAACTGTACAAAATAAAAGTACCAGATAGTGACTTGGCTGATTGTAGATGGTAAATGATGAGGTTCGAAATATATTACAGGTGAAGAAAGCAATGCCAATTATACGCTGAAATGCTTCCCAAAGAGGTTAGGATAGCTTGCGAGGCCTTCTTCGCCCCAGAACAATTACAACTGCACTTGACTTGAGTCTCCCAAGCGAAGTTCCATTCTGAAGCAGAGCTAAGTCTCAAAGTATACAAAAAAATCGGTAGCTATAATATAAGTATATAACGGAGTTGTTCTACTAAATGCATATTATGATTAGTAGCTGAGCATTTTCCTAGCTTCTTTTCCGCATAGGAGCCTTTTGGTGTTCAAATAGCTAAAGTCAATTCCTTCCCTAACAGGACGGCAGTGCTGTGGGCGAACACCTTTGGTTACCATTCTTAAAGCCAATTCATGGACCTAGGAAAAAGTTCAAGAAATGGGAACCACCAATAAGAGGGATGAGAAATTGCACTAACTTCTTGCCAGTCCTACCCCTGTTAGCATCCGTAGATGAAGAAGAGCTCAAACTGTCTTGCGAAGTTTGATAGAAACAAGCCAAGTGCTCTGTGCCGTTTGGTGCGACAGCAGCCCACAAAGAACGATAAATTTTCTGAAAAATTTATCGGAACAGTTTGATAACCCATGAAGATCTGCCAGCTTCATTCTTCTTCTATTGCATGGAACTCTTAAATGACTTACTCATGCCCCAAAATCCTAATTGCCATATGGAAATTAAGACTCTGAAAACACCAACACCGAAGATCGAGTCATTCAGAAAAACAAGCAGCCAGTGTTATCTTCCAAAAGACCCGGAGCCTTCTAAACTTCAGACCAACCAGCCAGAATTTGGGTCTTTGCATTCAAGTGCTCTCAGTTTCTCTAGGTCTCGCCGTGCTACTTGGTTTGATGTATAACAAGAAAATGGATACTGGTCGGGACTCACAATTGCATTACTTTTGCAACAGGACGACAATGCGACATTTGCAGTTGCCAACGCTCGAGCACAAGGGACAGCATGGGATCAGTGTACGGAATCCTCTTTTGCATTATTTTGAAAAAACACGTGAGTTTTCGGTTTTACCTCTTCTTCCTTGGATCGTCTTTACCAGTTTCCTGAGGCATAGCCGGATGTATGGTGAAGCCGGTGGGATTTCAGCAGCTATAGGAGCATTGTTGATATTGGGTAGGAGAAATTATGGCATCCCTAGCGAGTTTGCAATTGCTAGAATAGCAGAGGCAACAATTGGGTTAGTTTGTTTCATAATGGTAGAAATACTTGTGCACCCCGTACGAGCAGCAACTCTGGCCAAAACTAAACTGTCAAGAAGCTTTGGGGACTTCACGGGTGCTTCAAAGACATGGTCTTCATGACAAACAGAAAAAAGCGCTCTTCAATTTTCCCCAAATTGAGGGAAAAGCAAAAGAAGCTTAGAGCCCACCTCAATGAACTAGAGAAGCTGATCACAGAAGCAGAGTTTGGAACCAAATTTCTGGTTCTCGTCTTTCCCCTGTGATTCTTACAAGAAGCTCCTAGGATCCTTATTAAAAATGGTGGATCTTTTACTCTTTGCGAGCTATACTATAGAATTTCTCTCACAAGTATCATCGAGTGCTGGAGTTGCTTTGGAGGAGCTCCAAGAACACATTAGCAATGATTTAGAGCTTTTCAAGAAAGAAGTTGGCTCTACATTAAAATGCCTAGAAGAGGTTACTTCAATCAAGTCCTTGCAGTACTTGAAAAAGAATTGCAGAAGAAAAACACATCACACGACAATGAATTGGGAAAATCAACAATGCAAATGAATCTGGGGTTTCGAGTGCAGATGAAGAAGAGGTTGAGAGCATTGTAAGCTCCTTTCTCCAACATTCAAGGAAACTGGCTGACAAAATTTATACCAGCGAAGGTGAGGACAGGCTCAAAAACAAAATGTTCTTCGTCTATGTGGCCTAGGGTTCAGCATCAATACTCTGATGAAAGAAACAATGAAGATTGAGAAAGAAGTAAAAGAACTAGTCAACGGGAGAATCTTCAAGCAACATAAATTTGTATGAAATTTCCTGTAGAGTTAATCTCTGCATACATAACATATATAGCACTACAACCACAAAGTAACATTCAGAAGTATGCTGCCTCATCATAAATCCAGAACACCACACCATAACCTACTAACATTTAGGACTTGAGGTTTGCTTATGACAATCATGCAGCCACACGTAAGACAAGAGAAATATAGAAAACTCACGCTATTGCCCAACTGTTAGAACTGTCCTATCAAGGTAAATCTCCAGCATCCATATCAAATAACAGAATTCAAGAGTCCCATGTCAGGTCACACTAGGCATTTGTCTGCATTCAATCAAATCACAAACCACAAATGCCAAACGCTATTCAGTCCATTTGCAAAATTTTGGGTTGGAGTTTAGGGTTTTTGAATTTTAAATAGTAACAAAAAGTTGTTGATGTGATATAAAGTAAAAAAATGTTGTAAATTTTTGTATGAAAAATAATTTTTTTTTTGTTTTTAGTGAATTTTTTATTTGAATAGTAATAATTAGTATTTGATGGATATAAAAAATAAAAAAAAGTTGTTAAAAAGTAATCAATAGAATATAAAAAGGTTAGAATGTTTTAATGTGATTTTTTTTTTGGTTTTACAAAACACCAACCCAACCTTTTGCAAAACATACATGTCCTCAAAGCCAACTCGGTTATATTAAGGACCAACTGCAAAAGCCTGATCCTTGTTGCAAGAATTAAAAAAACCCTGCTTCACTATTTGCAATTGAATGACGGTAGAAATGGGACTCAAATCTCCTAAGCTAAGATTTCCAACACTAGAGATGATACTAGATAATTTCATGTGATGGACATAAATTAAATAAAAAATAAAAAAACTTTTACTCTAAAATTCCTTAATGAGAGGTCATTTTTCATCCCTAGGGATATATCAGGGTTTCCTACACGCATAATTTCCAGCTCCCCTAACACCACCGTGCCACCACCAGCCAACAACCATGATGTTGGAGACAGGACCAATATATCAAAAATCATAATTGATAGCATCACCAAAACTAATGCGGTCACCGAAAGGGTACGCAAAGCAAGAATATATTACTGAAAGGATTGATTTCATGAAAACAAAAGTAGAAGTGACAGGGGCTCTGTAGGAGCACTGTACTATTGCAAGTAAGATTAAAAACGGGGCATTCATGGTTGCAAAGCAACAATTTTGACTACATCAAGCTATATCCATTTATGAAAGTCTACAAAAATAGCATGACATCTCTATCACCAAACACATCAAACTCAGAAAAACTTTAGTTGCCTTCGTATTTCGGGTCAGCCATCACATAATGATACGCTATCACCAGTACAAAAATGAAGACGCCAAGAAAATTGGCAAAGAAGCCGAGGTCTTGATCGTCAATCATCTGTTAAAATAGCATGAAAATAATAGGAACTAAGTAACATGTCCCAAAAAATCACAATATCATTTCTCATTCTTGTCAAATAGGAATTCCTAAAAGTAAAAAAACAAAGAAATAGAGGGCATATCAAAGGTAAACTCAAGCTCAAACCATATTTTTATAAGTACCGAATGCACATGAACAGTTTCTAGAAAGTTTTAATTGCCCATCACAGAGACAAAAATCTACGATCGTCCAAACAGAGATCAAGGAATATAATCCAAATGCAGCCGAATGATACGAAGGACTTTCTTCTTTTAGATTTAAATTAAGTGTATTTAATTTTACAGATTAGATTCGAGAACAAAACCTAACAAAGAAATGCAATCCGGAAGCGAAATTGGACTCCCAAATTGATAACCTAAAACCCTAATTTTTTTGTTGAATAAAATTACAAATGAATGCGGGATCTAAAGCAACACTAGATCAAACAAATGAGAGTTCAGAAAGGGAAAAAAACGAAGGTTGAGAGCTTACGATGTCACGCAGGTATTGTTCGGCTCGATCTCGATCTCGATCACGAACACGAAGTGTGAGCTCTTCTTAACTTGTCTCTCAATGCTATGGAAATCTGCCGGAGACTGATAAGTGATATATCTACGGGGCTGCATAGTGGGCCGAGCTATTTATAGTCAGAGGCATTGGGCTGAACCCGGCACGGGCAGACATAGATGGGCCTGGACCCCTGTTGATAATGCCCATTTATAAAAATGAAATGAATAAGTATAACGATTATTAACCGCTTATAACTAGGTAATTCAAAATAATCGCAATCGTATAACCGTTAAAGCCGGTTGCGGTTACGGATTATAAGTTTTGAAAAAATCAGTTAATAAGTGGGAAACCAGTAATTTTTTTTTCTATTATTTTGTGTTATTTTTATGTTATTTTATATTTTTTGGAAGTATAAATAGTTTAAAAAAATAACCAAAAAGTGATTTAAAATAGTTCAAAAATAAGTCAAAAAAATTAAAAGAGGGTCCAAATGTGCCCATATTTAAAACCAGTTAAAATGTGTCAATCCGCAACTAGTTCTATCGAGTTGCAGTTGTTAAAAATGAAATAAAATAATGCAATTGATTGTACACCCCTAATTTATATACTATATTGTGTTGTAAGCCACGTGTATGCTACTAGATCTACATGATACATAAGTGCATTTAATAAATACTACACGCACTCTTAAGTGCCACACCATTCTTGACGAGGCAATGAATCAATAGTTACATTAGAATTATACACTTGAGAGTAAGCACTTGGAAATTTATATAGCATTCTTAAGGCATTTTGAAGTCCTACTAAAATGAAAACAAATAAAGCCATTCATTTACAAAAGAAAAATTCTACATACAATATAATATCTTACAAATATTCCACAAAACTAACATAACAAATCTAGTAATATTGGATGTTTTTTTTATTTTTTTTTTAAAAAGAGATGATCCAATCCAGAGACAGTTCAACCTTATGCGGATTAGGCGGCCACCTAAGGCCCCAATTAATAAATATTAATAACAATTTTTTCATAAAGAAAAAATTTAAGACATAATTATAGTTAATATTCTCAATTAAGGCACCAATTAATGACTATTTATTCCATTAAAAAAATAAAGGTCTTAATTATAGTCAAATTTCTCTAACTAAGGCCCCAAATTATGGTAAATGTAAATAAGTAATTAATAGTAGTTTTTTGTCCACACACGAGAATGCTGATGGTGGTCAAATGGGGTCTAGTATTTTTTTACTGTAATCCGGCGATTTGAAAAGAGAAGTTTAAACTCGGAAAATAGTTTAAGATTTTTTTAAAAAAACAGAAAAATTTTACGAAAAATTAAATAACATTTTTCTGTCAAATTGAAAATGTTTTCCGTTGATTATATATTTTTTTGAAAAAAATCATATTTAGCCATTAGGTTTTCATCTTATTTGGATTTAATCCTTCAGTTTCCATTTCAATGATACAGTCCTTAAAGTTTTGTCTAAATTTAAAATAAGTCAATCTATCACTTTATTTCTAAGTTAACATATTGTCATATGCTAAATATGTTTCATTTAACATGTCAACGTCATGTAAGAACTCCATTGCAATATCATATTAGCAGAACAAGTCATTCATAAATAAATAAATAAAGCTTCATGATTATATATATATATATATATATATATATATATATTGTTGGGCTTAAAACTTGAAAAATAAAACTTTTTCTTCATTTTCTGTGTCATCCGTTTTTCTTCGACTTTATGCGGTATACTTTTAAAGCGGCAAAATGAGTTAAAGTAGGAGTACATGTAAAAACATATGTGACATATAACAAACTAAACTTGATAGTAAAGTAACAAAATTACCTATTTTAATTTAGGCAAAATCTAAAGATTTTTAAAAAAAAATTAAAAATCAAATGACTAAATCTAAATCAAATTAAAACCTAAGAATTAAATATAAATTTTTCCTTTTTTTGTCACGCCAAACACCAAAAAAATACATATAATATTTTTAAAATATTATTTATACCGAAACAAACGGAGCCTTAAATCAAATGGGTTGCATCGTATAAAAAGGATCTCTGTTGTTCCCATCGATTCTCTTTCTTGACAAACTATATGATTGCATCAGTGGAATTTTGGCTCGGTGTGGATCAGCTAAAGAGGGCTCCGCAGTGCAGTTGGATTGGTAGTTTTCAAAACCCGACAAGGTTGGTTGGGTAGAAAAAATACTAAAAAAATATCTCAATGATTCTATCATAATATTAGAACACTAAACAAGAACGTTGCGTTTATTCAGGGAATTTAATATTCTTTTGGCATCCACATTCGCATAAGTGTAATGTATGAAAATCTGGATTTCTGAAATTGCGACGAAATTCATGTTTGAAAATTATTAGAAATATGATAGAATTTCTGTGAATATAAGATTTTTTTGTTTGATTTAGTCCTAAGCATTCAGGATATGCTTCCCAAAAAATTTTTATTGTTTTTCTCTTCAAGTGCAGTGCATAAGATTGTTTGATGCAAAAGTAAATGGATAAGATTTCTATTTTTTATGAAATAAAATAATTCCTAACTTTTATATTGATTTTACGTGTAATAGTAAGTA
Source organism: Betula pendula (assembly GCA_900184695.1). NCBI lineage: Eukaryota > Viridiplantae > Streptophyta > Magnoliopsida > Fagales > Betulaceae > Betula > Betula pendula. The sequence goes on from FXXK01000428.1 coordinate 9,752, forward strand.
TTTAACATAAAATATTTACTTAAGGTCAACCATACATATAGTAGTATGGTTGACCTTAAGTAAATATTTTATGTTAAATACTTACTATTACACGTAAAATCAATATAAAAGTTAGGAATTATTTTATTTAATAAAAAATAGAAATCTTATCCAATTTACTTTTGCATCAAACAATCTTATGCACTGCACTTGAAGAGAAAAACAATAAAAATATTTTGGGAAGCATATCCTGAATGCTTAGGACTAAATCAAACATAAGAATCTTATATTCACAGAAATTCTATCACATTTCTAATAATTTTCAAACATGAATTTAGTCGCATTTTCAGAAATCCAGATTTTCATACATTACTCTTATGCGAATGTGGATGCCAAAAGAATATTAAATTCCCTGAATTAAACGCAACGTTCTTGTTTAGTGTTCTAATATTATGATAGAATCATTGAGATATTTTTTTAGTATTTTTTCTACCCAACCAACCTTGTCGGGTTTTGAAAACTACCAATCCAACTGCACTGCTGGAGCCCCTCTTTAGCTGATCCACACCGAGCCAAAATTCCACTGATGCAATCATATTAGTTTGTCAAGAAAGAGAATCGATGGGAACAACAGAGATCCTTTTTATAAGATGCAACCCATTTTGAATTTAAGGCTCCGTTTGTTTCGGTATAAAATAATTTTTTAAAAATATTATATGTATTTTTTGGTGTTTGGCGTGACAAAAAAAGGAAAAATTTATATTTAATCTATAGGTTTTAATTTGATTTAGATTTAGTCATTGAGTTTTTAATTTTTTTTTAAAAATCTTTAAATTTTGCCTAAATTTAAAATAGATCATTTTGTTCTTACTATCAAAGTTTAGTTTGTTATATGTCACATATGTATTTACATGTCTCTTACTTTAACTCGCTTTGCTGCTTTAAAAGTATACCGCATAAAGACGAAGAAAAACGGATGACACAGAAAATGAAGAAAAAGTTTTATTTTTCAAGTTTTAAGCCCAAAATTATATATATATATAATATATATAAAATCATGAAGCTTTATTTATTTATTTATGAATGACTTGTTCTGCTAATATGATATTGCAATGGAGTGCTTACATGAGGATTAATATGTTAAATGAAACATATTTAGCATATGACAATATGTTAACTTAGAAATAAAGTGATAGATTGACTTATTTTAAATTTAGACAAAACTTTAGGACTGTATCATTGAAATTGAAAACTGAAGGATTAAATTCAAATAAGATGAAAACCTAATGGCTAAATATGATTTTTTTCAAAAAAAATAATAATCAACGGAAAACATTTTCAATTTGACCGAAAAAATGTTATTTAATTTTCGTAAAATTGTTTCTGTTTTTTTAAAAAAAATCGTAAACTATTTTCCGAGTTTAAACTTCTCTTTCTCAGATCGCCGGACTACAGTAAAAAAATACTAGACCCCCATTTGACCACCATCAGCATTCTGTCGTGTGGACAAAAACTACTATTAATTACTTATTTACATTTACCATAATTTGGGGCCTTAGTTAGAGAATATTGACTCTAATTAAGACCTTTATTTTTTTTAATGGAATAAATAGTCATTAATTGGTGCCTTAATTAGAGAATATTAACTATAATTATGTCTTAAATTTTTTTCTTATGAAAAAAATTGTCATTAATATTTATTAATTGGGGCCCTTAGGTGGCTGCCTAATCCGCATAAGGGTTGAACTGTCTCTGGATTGGATCATCTCTTTGTTAAAAAAAAATACAAAAATCCAATAGTTACTAGACTTTGTTATGTTAGTTTTGTGGAATATTTGTAAGATAATTATATTGTATGTAGAATTTTTCTTTTGTAAATGAATGCCTTTATTTGTTTTCATTTTAAGTAGGGACTTCAAAATGCCTTAAGAATGCTATATAAATTTCCAAGTGCTTACTCTCAAGTGTATAATATCTAATGTAACTATTGACTTCATTGCCTCGTCAAAGAATGTGTGTGCACTTAAGAGTGCGTGTGGTATTTATTAAATGCACTTATGTATCATGTAGATTCAGTAGCATCACCGGCTTGAACATTATAGTATATAAATTAGGGGTTACAATCAATTGCGATTATTGTTATTTCATTTTTAACAACTGCAATCGATAGACTAGTTGCGATTGACACTAATTGTTAACTGGTTTTTAAATAATGGGCCATTTGGACCCTCTTTTAATTTTTTTGACTTATTTTTGAACTATTTTAAATTCACTTTTTGGTTATTTTTACTTTTTAGAACTATTTTATACTCTCATAAAATATAAATAACATAAAAATAACACATAAAATGAATAGAAAAAAAAAATTACTGGTTACCCAATTATTAACCGATTTTTTCAAAACTTATAATTCATAACCGCAACCGGCTTAGGCGGTTATCCGATTGCGATTATTTTGAATTATCTAGTTATAAGCGGTTAATAATCAGCATGCTTATTCATTCATTTTTTATGAATGGGCATTTATCAACAGGGGTCCAGGCCCATCTACGTCTGCCCGTGCCGGGTATCAGCCCAATGCCTCTGACTATAAATAGCTCGGCCCACTATGCAGCCCCGTAGACTATATTATCAGTCTCCGGCCAGATTTCCATAGCATCGAGAGACAAGTTAAGAAGAGCTTCTCACTTCGTGTTCGTGATCGAGATCGAGATCGAGCCGAACAATCCCTGCGTGACATCGTAAGCTTCTCAACCTTCGCTTTTTTCCCTTTCTGAACTCTCATTTGTTTGATCTAGGGTTGCTTTAGATCCCGCATTCATTTGTAATTTTATTCAACAAAAAAATTAGGGTTTTAGGTTATCAATTTTGGGAGTCCAATTTCGCTTCCGGATTGCATTTCTTGTTAGGTTTTGTTCTCGAACTTCTAATCTGTAAAATTAAATACACTTAATTTAAATCTAAAAGAAGAAAGTCATCGTTCAACTTCGGCTGCATTTGGATTATATTCCTTGATCTCTGTTTGGACGATCGTAGATTTTGTCTCTGTGATGGGCAATTAAAACTTTCTAGAAACTGTTCATGTGCATTCGGTACTTATAAAAATATGGTTTGAGCTTGAGTTTACCTTTGATATGCCCTCTATTTCCTGATTTTGTTTACTTTTAGGAATTCCTAGTTGACAAGAATGAGAAATGATATTGTGATTTTTTGGGACATGTTACTTAGTTCCTATTATTTTCATGCTATTTTAACAGATGATTGACGATCAAGACCTCGGCTTCTTTGCCAATTTTCTTGGCGTCTTCATTTTTGTACTGGTGATAGCGTATCATTATGTGATGGCTGACCCGAAATACGAAGGCAACTAAAGTTTTTCTGAGTTTGATGTGTTTGTGATAGAGATGTCATGCTATTTTTGTAGACTTTCATAAATGGATATAGCTTGATGTAGTCAAAATTGTTGCTTTGCAACCATGAATGCCCCGTTTTTAATCTTACTTGCAATAGTACAGTGCTCCTACAGAGCCCCCTGTCACTTTACTACTTTGTTTTCATGAAAACTCAATCCTTTCAGTAATATATTCTTGCTTTGCGTACCCTTTCGGTGACCGCATTAGTTTTGGTGATGCTATCAATTATGATTTTTGATATATTGGTCCTGTCTCCAACATCATGGTTGTTGGCTGGTGGTGGCACGGTGGTGTAGGGGAGCTGGAAATTATGCGTGTAGGAAACCCTGATATATCCCTAGGGATGAAAAATGACCTCTCATTAAGGAATTTTAGAGTAAAAGTTTTTTTATTTTTTATTTTTAATTTATGTCCATCACATGAAATTATCTAGTATCATCTCTAGTGTTGGAAATCTTAGCTTAGGAGATTTGAGGTCCCATTTCTACCGTCATTCAATTGCAAATAGTGAAGCAGGGTTTTTTTAATTCTTGCAACAAGGATCAGGCTTTTGCAGTTGAGTCCTTAATATAACCGAGTTGGCTTTGAGGACATGTATGTTTTGCAAAAGGTTGGGTTGGTGTTTTGTAAAACCAAAAAAAAAAATCACATTAAAACATTCTAACCTTTTATATTCTATCGATTACTTTTTAACAACTTTTTTTTATTTTTTATATCACATCAAATACTTATTATTACTATTCAAATAAAAAATTCACTAAAAAACAAAAAAAAATTATTTTTTCATACAAAAAATTTACAACATTTTTTTTACTTTATATCACATCAACAACTTTTTGTTACTATTTAAAATTCAAAAACCCTAAACTCCAACCCAAAATTTTGCCAAATGGACTGAAATAGCGTTTGGCATTTGTGGGTTGTGATTTGATTGAATGCAGACAAATGCCTAGTGTGACCTGACATGGGACTCTTGAATTCTGTTATTTGATATGGATGCTGGAGATTTACCTTGATAGGACAGTTCTAACAGTTGGGCAATAGCGTGGGTTTTCTATATTTCTCTTGTCTTACGTGTGGCTGCATGATTGTCATAAGCAAACCTCAAGTCCTAAATGTTAGTAGGTTATGGTGGTGGTGGTGCTGGATTTTATGATGAGGCAGCATACTTCTGAATGTTACTTTGTGGTTGTAGTGCTATATATGTTATGTATGCAGAGCATTAACTCTACAGGAAATTTCATACAAATTTATGTTGCTTGAAGGATTCTCCCGTTGGACTAGTTCTTTTACTTCTTTCTCAATCTTCATTGTTTCTTTCATCAGAGTATTGATGCTGAACCCTAGGCCACATAGACGAAGAACCATTTTGTTTTTGAGCCTGTCCTCACCTTCGCTGGTATAAATTTTGTCAGCCAGTTTCCTTGAATGTTGGAGAAAGGAGCTTACAATGCTCTCAACCTCTTCTTCATCTGCACTCGAAACCCCAGATTCATTTGCATTTGTTGATTTTCCCAATTCATTGTCGTGTGATGTGTTTTTCTTCTGCAATTCTTTTTCAAGTACTGCAAGAGACTTGATTGAAGTAACCTCTTCTAGGCATTTTAATGTAGAGCCAACTTCTTTCTTGAAAAGCTCTAAATCATTGCTAATGTGTTCTTGGAGCTCCTCCAAAGCAACTCCAGCACTCGATGATACTTGTGAGAGAAATTCTATAGTATAGCTCGCAAAGACTAAAAGATCCACCATTTTTAATAAGGATCCTAGGAGCTTCTTGTAAGAATCACAGGGGAAAGACGAGAACCAGAAATTTGGTTCCAACTCTGCTTCTGTGATCAGCTTCTCTAGTTCATTGAGGTGGGCTCTAAGCTTCTTTTGCTTTTCCCTCAATTGGGGGAAAATTGAAGAGCGCTTTTTCTGTTTGTCATGAAGAACCATGTCTTCGAAGCACCCGTGAAGTCCCCCAAAGCTTCTTGACAGTTTAGTTTTGGCCAGAGTTGCTGCTCGTACGGGGTGCACAAGTATTTCTACCATTATGAAACAAACTAACCCAATTGATGCCTCTGCTATTCTAGCAATTGCAAACTCGCTAGGAGTGCCATAATTTCTCCTACCCAATATCAACAATGCTCCTATAGCTGCTGAAATCCCACCGGCTTCACCATACATCCGGCTATGCCTCAGGAAACTGGTAAAGACGATCCAAGGAAGAAGAGGTAAAAACCGAAAACTCACGTGTTTTTTCAAAATAATGCAAAAGAGGATTCCGTACACTGATCCCATTGCTGTCCCTTGTGCTCGAGCGTTGGCAACTGCAAATGTCGCATGTCGTCCTGTTGCAAAAGTAATGGCAATTGTGAGTCCCGACCAGTATCCATTTTCTTTGTTATACATCAAACCAAGTAGCACGGCGAGACCTAGAGAAACTGAGCACTTGAATGCAAAGACCAAATTCTGGCTGGTTGGTCTGAAGTTTAGAAGGCTCCGGGTCTTTTGGAAGATACACCTGGCTGCTTGTTTTTCTGAATGACTCGATTCTTCGGTGTTGGTGTTTTCAGAGTCAATTTCCATATTGCAATTAGGATTTTGGGGCATGAGTAAGTCATTTAAGAGTTCCATGCAATAGAAGAAGAATGAAGCTGGCAGATCTTCATGGGTTATCAAAATGTTCCGATAAAATTTTTCAGAAAAATTTATCGTTCTTTGTGGAGCTGCTGTCGCACCAAACGGCACAGAGCACTTGGCTTGTTCTATCAAACTTTGCAAGACAGTTTTGAGCTCTTCTTCATCTACGATGCTAACAGGGTAGGACTGGCAAGAAGTTAGTGCAATTTCCATCCCTCTTATTGGTGTTCCCATTTCTTGCAACTTTTCTCCTAGGTCCATGCAATTGGCTCTTAAGAATGGTAACCAAGGTGTCGCCCACAGCATGCCGTCCTGTTAGGAAGGAATTGACTTTAGCTATTTGAACAACCAAAAACTCCTATGCGAAAAAGAAGCTAGGAAAAGCTCAGCTACTAATCATAATATGCATTAGTAGAACAACTCCGTTATATACTTATATTATTAGCTTACCAGATTTTTTTGTATACTTTGAAGAAACTTAGCTCCTGCTTCAGAATGGAACTTCGCTTGGGAGACCAAGTCAAGTGCAGTTGACTTGTTTGGGGCGAAGAAGGCCTCCGCCAAGTATCCTAACCTCTTGGAAGCATTTTCAGCGTATAATTGGCATGCTTTCTTCACCTGTAATATATTTAGAACCCTCATCATTTACCATCTACAATCAGCCAAGTCATATCTGGTACTTTTATTTGTACAGTTCAAGGGTACACTCTGACAACCCCCCGCACGGGGGAGGGAAATAATATTGCGAGCCCATATACCTTATCTGGTAGATCGTCAATTGGACAAAGATTTAGTAAATATCAAGTGCTCTCTAACATGTTAGAGACACAGTTTTTTTAACATTTTTAATAAACATTAACTTCCCTTCTATCATAGGAATCCAAACATTGATATCGTTGACCACATAACGCTTTTGAATTTGGTTCTCATTGAATTCTAAATTTTTTATAAAAAAAGAAAATATGTAAAATTAAACCTAAATCATTGAAAAGGACAACGTTGCTTTTTGGTTTCAATCAACACTGTCCATTTAGAATTATAGGAGATTACCTTTTTACCATCCACTAGATGCAAGCATCGGATCTTTTAATTAAGATAAATACTACAATTCATTTTTTTGTCATTTTCTCATCTTTCTACTTTTTAAAATTATTATTAAATCTATGAGTTTTATGTGAATTCACGTATGAGATTTATAAATCTAATAATAATCTTAAAAAATAAAAAAATAGAAAAAGAATACGTGTAGATGCTACCATTACTCTAGAATCGCATGTTGTTCTTGTTCCCGATCGAAAAGACTGAAGCTTATTGCTTGGAGTGGCAGACAATAGGGAAGGTTGGTATTGACCAAAATTCCAAAATAGAGGGTGGCACAAGCATGAAGAGCATATTGAACCATTCCCACATCCCCCTTCTTCCTTACCAAAAACGCGTACAGGGATCCGTTCACTGGTAAATTATTCTATGCCTTACTACAACTAGCCAGGCTTATCTCATCCTATTAAACCAGTTATAGTTGGAGAAAAAAATCCCACCCAAGCTCTACGGAAATACTCAATAGAATATTTTTTAGACATAAAAAAAAAAATAATAATAATTACCTCACTGTAGGCTAGCCGAGGGTATGGAAAGAGCATAGCTAGGACAGAAGCCAAGGCTCCGAGCGCCGTACTTGCTGCCACATGGATGAGGTGCTCGATGACTCCAGTTTGTGCACCATGGATTACTACGCCCACATACACGATCACAATCTGCCCAAACGCTATTCGTTTAGACATCAAGTGGGTCGACTCCGGCAATGCGACCACAAAAGCACTAACAGCCACTGCCGCCGCCGCTAGGCTGTTACTATTTCTAATCCGGTCAGGCCCGATCACCCACAAGCTGAGTGCTGAGAGGATCATTACCTCAACCGTAGCGTAGACAGCACGCCAAAAACCTCTTACGGTTTCACCTAGTGTCGCGTCTGACACGATTAGGACAGTTGTTAAGTACGAGTAAGCTGCGTATTGATCTAGTATGCGTTTAAGAGTAGCCGGGCCATAGAGGGTGGCGCAGCCCACTATGGAGCAGGCCAGAAACGTCCTTAACGCCGAGCCTAGCCGTAAACGGGTCGGGTTAACGTTCTTTGTGTAATCGGTTACTCTTTGCATTTGCTGGCAACAAATTTAGGGAATCGTTTGTTGTGGGTTTTTTGAATTGTACGTGTTGTAATCATCAACCGAAGAGCTGGGGGAAAAGGATTTATAGGAGAGGAAAAAAACAAAAAAAACACAAACATGTTGTCGGTTTTTTATGCGATAGAACCTTCCTAGAGAGCAATTAGTGTAACGGAAGCCACTAAACTGTCAGGTGCACGTGCGTTGATTAGAGACTATATTAACGGTGTAAAGAAGGCTAGCTAGGGATTAATTAGTGAATATTCTATAATTTGTTTAGTACGTACATTATAAAGTATGAAATTCTGAAAGCATCATTAATATGGCAAATAATTGGAGATTAGACTAAATTTTTACTTTATTCTAATAGCTAATAGTACAATTATTCGATCAAAGCCTTGAAAGTCGTTCAAAATATTGTGGACCGTACGTCCTTGAAGTCATTATGGGCGGTGAGGATTCGTTTCATAAAACTTTTAAGAGGGTATTTTTTATTTTTTAATCGAAAAATAATTCTGATTTTGCGTAAAAATGTAAAAATAATTTTGAGTGTTTTACTTTTTAAAATTCTACAAGGACCAATAAAGTACTAGCTTGGGATTCAAGCATATCGGTTATTCTACCTTCAGCCTTATATTTTGATACAATGTTTCAGAAATTAATGTTAGGCTAATTAAATTGAGTATATATATGAAATTAAGGGCAAGATAAAACACTTGAACATAATGGAATGGTCAGCACCATTGGTTGATAGGATCAAATAATTCAATCTTGAATAATCCTAGCTAATATATATCATCGATCAATGAATAAGAATATTTGGTTTATATATATGGACAGTGTGCTTGTTGTGCCAAATATTATGTTAGTTGACAGGAAAATTCCAAAAGAACTTTTTATAAGGAATCAGTTGAACCCCCTTTCTTTGCAAATGGCACACATATTGCGTAAACGCGTGGAGGTCGAGCAGAAATGAGAGGATTGGAACATTCTCAGGAGAAGGAAATACCTGGAAGATGCTAACCCTTCTCTCCGCTGGTCGGCACATATGGCAAATAGGTGCACATTCTGTTTTGTTTTGTTTTTGTTTTTTGTTTTCAGTAAAAGAACAAAACAGAAAAACAAAGAAAAAAAACAGCACTACAATTGATATTGTGCCCGAAAGAGAATATAAAGAACTTATTGTTACTGTAGGAAACAGAAGAAAAAGACAAGAGCACAAAAGAACAAAACAATCAAGGAACACCAGATTTACGTGGATCACTGAAATTAGGGCTACGTCCACAATCACACACGTACGCAAAAAATTTCGTCATCATGATTATGAAAGAATACAAATTACACTCTTTTTTTTTTTTCAATGGAATGGCTGAGCTATCCAGTTTGAATCGCAGCCATCGTTTGTTCTTTACTGGCTTTTGGTCTCTCGTTTCTCATAATCAAGAAGATGCTTCTTAACTCACGTATTGCGAGTGTAGATTCTCTCTTGCAGGGAGAACAAGCCTTTCAAATGCCCTGATCGACCATCCTTATGGTCACAAGCTCTAATAAATTTTTTAGATTAATATGGATCAACAGCATATGCTAAGGATCGATGACCCAAGAGAGTATGTCGGTAAGCATATATATTAATCCATATTGATAATAAGTTTAAAATAATATTATTAAGTGTTAAGGTTGCAAAAGAATAAACACCATACTGTGCGTTAAAGTGGGGTCGGCTACCATTGTTCACCTTCATTTGTAAGCTCTCGGTGAACTTGATACTTGGAATTGCTACTCGCTATTGTTGTAAAAGTACATATGTAGATGCTGATGAAAAAGTTATGCTAATTCATGAGCTTGATTTAAACCAAAATTGATGTAATATATAGGTAAATATCATTGTACATGCTCCAATTATATATATAAATGGATTTTTTTTTTTCTTTTTCTTTTATCATGCCTAAGGATTTTTAGGAAGATCACTAATCTAACCACTTCAAACCAAGATATTTAAATTTAGATGTAGGCCAGGAGGTATATATTATGTACACAAAGCATTAATTTGACAAGAAATTTCATTCCAATTTACATGGCATGAGGGATTCTCCCATTTGACTAGTTCTTTTACTTCGTTCTCGATCTCCATTGTTTCTCTTATTAAATAGCTGATGCAGAAGCCTAGGCCACTCAAACAAAGAACTATTTGGCTCTTAAGCTTGTCCTCGATCACCTTTGTTAGCATAAATCTTGTCAACTTCTTCATTCAAGTGTTGAAGTAGTTTGATGTAGCGTAAATAATGTAAAAGTAGTTTTTGAGTGTTTTGTGTTTGAAATTATTTATGCTTTTGCTTGTGAAATTCTACAAGGACCTATAAAGCACTAGCTTGGGGTTCAAGCATATATATATATCCGTTCTACCGTTCTACCTTCAGCCTTTAATTAGATTTTGATGGATACAAATGTTTCAGAAATGTTGGGCTATTGAGAGCAGAAATGAGAGGAACATTCTAAGGAGAAGGAAATACCTGGAAGATGCTAACCCTAGCTTCTCTCTGCTGGTCGGCACATATGGCAAATAGGTGACACATGCAGGGTCTTTCGGGCACAATATTGTTTTTTATTATTTATTTATATTTATTTTACTCTTTGCACATTTACATATGCAAATATAAATGTAAATAGACAAGAGCACAAAAGAACAAAACAATCACACAAGCAAGGAACACCAGATTTACATTGAAATTGGAATTTGGAGCCGAGGATTAAATTAACTGTACTGTACACTTTTTGTTTCATATGACAAAAATAAAAAAATAAAAAAGACTAATCCACCTATAGCGAGTGGGGATTCTCTTTGCCAGGGAGAACAACTGAATAAGCCTTTCAAATGCCCTGATCATCCCTTATGGTCACAAGCTCTAATAATTTTTTAGAATAATATGGGTCAGCAGCAGATGCAAGGATGACCAAAGAGTGTATGTCAGTAAGCATATTAATCCATATTGATGGGATAATATTCTTACATACCAAAATAGTGGCATGTATAAGATAGTATTCTCATATACTAAAGTTTAAGTAATGTACAAGATAATATTATTAAATGTTAAGGTTGCAAAAAAAGAAAGACTATACTGTGCGTTTTAGTGGAGTCAATCAGCTACCATTGTTCACCTTCATTTGCAAGCTAAACTTGGTACTTAGAACTGCTACTCATTGTCCAAATAAATGTATAAGATAAAATTATAGAATAGGAAAAAAAAAAAAACAAAAATTTAAGATAATTTTATTAAATGTTAAGGTTGCAAAAGAAGAAGGACCATACTGTGCGTTTTAGTGGAGTCAATCGGCACTCATTGTTCGCCTTCATTTGCAAGTTGAACTTGGTACTTAGAAATGTTACTCACTGTCCAAAATAATGTATAAGATAATAGTATAGAATAGAAAGAAAAAAAGTTTAAGACAATATTATAATGTTAAGGTTGCAAAAGAAGAAACACCATACTGTGCGTTTTAGTGAATCGATCGGCTACTATTGTTCGCCTTCATTTGCAAGTTGAACTTGGTACTTAGAAATGTTACCCACTGTCCAAAATAACGTATAAGATAATATTATAGAATAGAAAGCAAAAAAGTTTAAGATAATGATGTTAAGGTTGCAAAAGAAGAAACACCATATACTGTGCGTTTTAGTGGATCGATCGGCTACCATTGTTCGCCTTCATTTGCAAGCTCTCGGTGAACTTGGTACTTAGAACTGCTACTTATATATATGTCCAAAATAATGTATAAGATAATATTATAGAATAGAAAAAGAAAAGTTTAAGAAAATAGGTGAATATCATTGTGCTCCAATTATATAAATGGATTTTTTTTTTATTATTATTATTTATCATGCCTAAGGATCAATGCCCATTCTTTAAAAAATTTAGGCTCTGATTTTTTAGTTTTTATTTTCTTTTTATTTTTCTATTGAGGGCTGCTGATTAAATTATGGAGTTACTTGGTAAATATTATCTTACAAGCTTTGATTTATATTATCGAGGATTTTTTGTTGGATTGTAAAGTCATTCTACTTTAAGCTTCTAATTATTGGGAAATTCCTTTGCTCCTAAGTACTGAGCATGTAGTTTTAGCTCTCAGGTATTAAGCCGGACCATGGACACTAAAGATACGGCCCGTGCACCTCAAGACACAACCTCGTCTTGCGCACCTACACAAAGGCCTACCTTGAGCACAACCTGACTAGGAATAATGATTTGACAATTTCACCAACAACGATTCGACAAATATCGAGCCATGAGTTCGGGGAGTTAAGACCTACGCCACACTAGGCACCCCAACACCCACGGTCTTGACTGCCAACCAACCTTGATTGCAAGTACAAATGACCCTTAAGATCTTCTCCATATGGAAATATACAATTCACATGGAAAATCACACCTCATTGGTATCAATGCTACCATATTAGGCAAACAGCATCTCACATAAAAAGAGGGATACTCCCCCCCCCCCCAAGGTATACATATTCATTTGTCGTCTAGGTTCTTTATCCCATTTTCTTAGAGAACATTTTTTGACTTTAGCATCAGAGTGTCTTTGATCCCCTGGCAACCAACGAACTTTTGGTGAATATTTTCTCTTGTTAGAATATACGAAAAATATATAATTGGTTGATATTGTAATATTCTCTATTTAAAGTTGATTGTAATCAAATTTGGGAGATTTGATTACTATTCTTATATTTACTCTATACCCTATAAATATAAACCTTTGTATTGTAGACAAATCAAATCAATGAGCATAATGTAGCCCTAAGGGCCTTTCCGAGTGGTGGATGTAGATGTCTAACACCGAATCATCTGTAATTCCTTTGTCTCATTATTCTAGTATTTTATATTTCCGCACATATTTCAACATCTCTATTTTGCAAGTGATCTGTCGTTGTCCGGCCATCTGAAAATCTGCTTTAACAAAAATCATTCTATAAAACTTGGAGAGTGTTATCCATTTTGTAATTATATATAATTTATTTTATTCCCCTTTTCATAGAAATATAATCTTCCTAAAATATTTTCTTATGAAAGTTAAAAGGTCATCCTCATCAACATGTGAAATGCTAGATACATATACCAATTTATTTTATCCCCCCTTTCATAGAAATAATAATCTACCTAAAATATTTTCTTATGAAAGGTAAAGGTCATCCTGATCAACATGTGAAATGCTATATCCATATACCAAAGGTCATTATGTCAAGGGTTAATTACAAATTTGATCCATGTAGTTTATTACTTTATCAAAAAGCTCCATGAGTTTTTGAAAGTAATAAATTTGGTTCACATAGTTTTCACCTTCATCAAATGATCTTTTTGTCCATCTACTTTTTAAAAAATTAACGGAATTTTCCGTCACGGGTACAAAATACCATATAAAGTTATAAACCTTATAAATTGTTGCCACGTGTATATTCTTGTTATAAAACATATTCCTTTTTTTTAAAAAAAATAAAATAAAAAAGGTGATGATGGGCGAAAGCTCCCCTTCTTTAGGTGGTAGTGAGGTTCTTCGACGACCCACATTCACATTCATTGTAGTTGCTCATAGAGAACCCCCACCTTCACCTTCCGGAGGTGGGTGGATGTGGGGGAGTTCTCCACTATCCATAATCATCCTCTCCATGCTGAGGCAGGACACAAAATACTTGCCTACTCTTACGACCACCTAAAATTATTTGAGAGATGATGTAAATAAAACAAACTATGAGAGGGTTTTTTTTTTTTAATCATATTGAAATACTTAGAACTAGTGTTTAGATGCATACTTATTCAAAATACAATAACGTTTTGGAGAGCAAAACGCTCTCTTCTCTCACCTCTGAAAAAACCAACTTCCGCTCTTGCTGCCTGAGGAGGAGGATCTTCCTCCTCCCCCCCTACCCCTCTACTGCCCCTTTCCTCGCTCCCCCTCCCCTTCCAGCCTTCTCGGAGGCTAAAACTCACCTCTTTAAGGGCTCTATTCATCTTTTTGGAGACCTTAACCGCGCAAAGCAAGCTTGCCGACGTCTCCCCCACAAGATTGCCAGTTTCCACCTCTCTCCGCCGCCTCTCTTAGCCCTGGTTTCATCTCTTTGGTTTTTTTAGATTTGATTCTTTCAAAATTAGATCTATTGATTTCAAAGAGGCCCACCTCCACACGCGCTACACTACCGTATTCTAGGTCTCCATCGCTTCCTTCCGCCATCAGCAGCACCGCCGTCTGCCTAGCACGCGCCAGAGCGTGCATCACACGTGCATGCGAGTAGATCTTACTCATGTGCGCGTGTTCGTCACGCGCCGACGCATGCGTGCTCCACTGACGCGCGTGCTCCGGTCTACCTCCTCCCTTCGTCGCACCAGCCGGCCTTCTGTGGCGGTTTTTGTTAGTCTGGCGACTGGTTCCTGGGTCAGCCACCATCTCCACAGCATTTTCTTCCACCGGTGGATCTACTTTATGCCTTTATTTTCTGCTTTTTAAACTTTCCATGAATTTTTCTTTTTTTTGGGTTTGTATTTTTGGCTAATTGTTTGTATTGGCCTTATAATTTGTTTCTTTCCCTGTATTTCTGTAGTGTTCTTATAGGTGTTTGGGTAGGGCAGAAAAGTCTTGTGCCAATCACAGTCCTACCCACGCCTTATGAAATCAACTTAATTGGCAGCCACTTTTCTTGGTTTTACCAAGGAATCATAGGGTCACGTCATTTATTTGATGCATTCCCTCTTAATTTGTGTTTACTTTACTTTTTGTTGGGTTGTCCGGCCCTTTGTTGTTGTATGTTGTAGTTCGTTCTTGTTTAATGTATTTATAAAATATATATATATATATATATATATATATTTTTTAAAAAAAGATGCATACTTATTCCACTTGTCAACGTCTGATTAGACATTTACATTTGGACCCACTATTTATTTTCTCTCTCTTTTCGGAATCGACACTAAGGTTCCGTTTGTTTCGGCGTAAAATGATTTTCAGAAATCATTTTTTATGTTTTTTGGTGCTTGGTGGGGCTACAAATAATAATCAACGAAAATCATTTTCAGTTTGACTGAAAAATCTTCTTTAATTTCTGTAAAATGGTTTCCCCTTTTTAAAACCATAAACTATTTTTCGAGTTTGAGCGTCACATTCTCAAATTGGTGGACTACAGCCAAAATACCATCAGACTCCGCCGGAACCTAGTCGAAACCGGCCAGGGACATCACCAGGACCTCGCCAAGACCCACCCAGAAAATTGCCAAGACCTGGTCGGGACTCGCTCGGGACATTTTTGGGATCTGCCCAAGACAACATCAGGATTTAGACTAGGACATCGTTAGGACCCGCTCGGGACATCACCGGGACCTGCCCTTGACATTTTCGGGACCCGGTCGAGACATCGCCAAGACCCGCTCGGGATATTTTTTGGACCTGTTTGGAACATCACCGGGACCCGCCCGGAACATTTTTGGGACCCACTCGGGACATCACTGAAACCTGCCCGGGACATTTTCGGGACCCGGTCGGGACATCACTGGAACCCGCCCAAGACATCGTTGAGACCCACTTGAGACATTTTCGAGATCAGCTCGGAACATTTTTGAGGCCCACTCTGGACATTTTTGGGACTCGTCCAAGACGTTTTCGGGACTCACCCAAGACATTTTTGGGACTCACCTAGGACAATGTTGAGAAATCATCAGGACCTGGTCAGGACATCGCTAGGACATGCCTGGGACATCGTCGAGACCCACCCGGGACATTGCTGAGACCCACCTAAGACATTTTCAGGACATCGTCGGAACTCACCCGAGACGTCACCGAGACCCGGTGGGGACATCGCCGAGACTCGCTCGGAACATTACTAGGACCCACCCGGAACATTTTCAGAACTCGCTCGAAACATTGCCAGGACATCATTGGGACTTACCCAGGACACCGCTGGGACTGCCCGGATATAAACAGGACTCGCCTGGGATATCTCTGGGACACCGCCGGGACCCGCTCGAGACAATTTATATTAATTTTTTTAAATTGTGCATAATTTTTTTTTTGTTAATATTATTAGTTGAAAATATATAAAAAAAAAATATTTGTGATTTTTCGTGCGTTCCAAACACCGAAAAATGTTTTCAACAAAAATTATTTTCTTGAAAATCAATTTCTCTGAAACTATTTTTCGACGGAAATAATTTTACATCGAAACCAATGGGGCTTACAATTGCATTAGTTTTTGGTTTTATGTGTTTGAATTTTGGTTTTGAAACCAATTTCAAAGCTATTTCCATTTTTTGTACCAAAATATGAATTTATTGGAGTTTGTAGCGATAAAATAGCCATTATTGTTGGAATTGCTTTTTACATACATTGTGAGTTAAAATGAATAATATTAAAAATTATACTCTTATTTTATTGGATTGATGCATAGTATCCATTAACTTTTAATTAAAAAGAAAAACCAAAACAAAAAATAAATGTCAGAGAAGCGTGATGATGCCAGTGATGCCATCGTCTAGTTTCCTTGTGTTTGACTCATGGGCATTTTGGGGTGCAACCAATCGGGTCCTCAAGGATGAATAGCCCCTCAAATTTGGTCTAAACTAGTAAATTTCTTTAAATTGGTTGATTTTGATTTCTATTGTAAAAATTGGGTGGTTGATGTTGGGAAATGTTGTGGGCAGTTGGGAGTTTGCTAGGCTATATATGGCCGAATTGAGGAGAGGAGAAGGTATTTTTGGTGGTTTTCAAATTAGGCTAAATTTTTTTGGAGATTATTTTCGGTGCATGGGTTGTGATTTTGGTGGGGGATTGGAGATTTTTCGGTTGATTAGGTGTTTTTATTTGAGAAATTTTTCGATGGGCATTTTCGGTGATAAATGTTGCAAGTATTTTCGGTTGTAAATGTGTTGGCTTGCTATTATTTAGGGATTTCGGGTGTTCTGGCAAAATGGTGGTATTGCTGTTTGGAAAAATTTCGGTTGAGAAATTTTCGTAAATTTTGTTGTTGAATTTACTGGGTTAATGGTCGAATGAGTAGTGTTGGATGAAGGGGATTTGGGTTTGGGTGGGAGATCATTTTATTTCCTTTGAGATGCCGTTAAAGTGCAGCTTTTTTTCCTAAATGATGTGGCCTGTTTTTACCGTAGGTTCTTTTTATGTGAATCTCAGTGGTGAGCCGGCTCCTCTCCATTTCGAATTGATTCGATTCTTTCAAAAGAAGAGACATCAAACTGTCCGTTTTAATGGAATCGGCTTCCATGGTTCGCCTCCATTTGCAAGCTCTTGGTTTACTTGGTACCCCCCCTTTTTTTTTATTGGAAGAGTTTTACTTGATGCTTAGAACTGCTACTCTCTATCATTTTAAGAGTGTATATCTAGATGCAGATTAAAACGTAACGCTAATTTTGCTACTCATCCTTATATGTAGGCTCAAAACGTAAATTGGAGGTGAATTATGCAAACAATGTTAGAATTTAAGACCCTTGCGCCGATAGAAAATGATAAATTTAATAATTTAATTAATATTTGAACACTTCTCTCATATGTTTGCTCAAACGAACACTCAATAAATGAGGTCCAGCACATGAAATATTTAACTGAAATGAAGTAAATTTTGGAGTCAAAATTCGAACTCATGTTTGGATGGTTGCTTACAATGATTCTCGTTTTTCTAATTTCTTAGAATTTTTTTGTGTTCTTTTTCTTAATTGGGTATTTATTTTGTATACTTTGTATGACTTGGGTTGCGCCTCACCTCTTTTATGAGTTTGGATTACTTATATAAAAAATATATAAGTAAATAAAATTTTAGGAAGATCACTAATCTAACCACTTCAAACCAAGATATTTAAATTTAGATGGAGGAGGTATATATATATTATGTACACAAAGCATTAATTTTACAAGAAATTTCATTCCAATTTACATGGCATGAGGGATTCTCCCATTTGACTAGTTCTTTTACTTCGTTCTCGATCTCCATTGTTTCTCTTATTAAATAGCTGATGCAGAAGCCTAGGCCACTCAAACAAAGAACTATTTGGCTCTTAAGCTTGTCCTCACCTTTGTTAGCATAAATCTTGTCAGCTTCTTCATTCAAGTGTCGAAGAAAAGGGCTTACAATGGTTTCAACCTCTTCTTCATTTGTGCCCAACAGCCTAAATGCATTTGCATTTGGTGATTTTCCTAACTCAATGTTATGAGAAACGATTTTCTTTTGCAACTCTTTTTCTAGTGCTACAAGGGTCTTGATTGAGGTCACCTTTTTGAGGCATTTCAATGAAGAGCCAACTTTTTTCTTGAATAGCTCTAGATCATTATTCATGTGTTCTTGGAGCAACTTAATATCAATTCTAGATATTTCTGTTACTTGTGAGAGGAATTCTATTTGATAGGTCAAAAAGGGTAAAAGATCCACCATCTTTGACAAAGATCTGAGGAGCTTACCATAACAAGAACCATGGAAAGCCAAGAACCAGAAATTAGGCTCCAACTCAGCCTCTGCAATGAACTTTTCTAATTCGTTGACATGATTTTTCAGATTGTTCTGCTTTTCTCTCAGTGCCAGAAAAGTTGAAGCTTGAATGTTCTTCTGGCTAGAACAAGGAACCATGTTGATCCAATCTTGAAAGGCCCCCAAACTCCTTGAAAGTTCTGTTTTGGCTAGAGTTGCTGCTCTTGCAGGATTCAAGAGAATCTCTACGATGAGGAAACAAATTAATCCAATGCAGGCCTCTGTGACTCTAACGACTGCAAAATCACTTGGACGGCCATAATTTTTCCTACCTAAGATTAATAACGCTCCTATAACTGCCGAAATTCCACCAGCTTTTCCATACATTCTGCTATGCATTAGAAAACTGGTGAAAACAATCCAAGGTAGGAATAGTATGAACCTTAAATCCTCAGATCTTTGGAAAATATTGCAGCATAGGATTCCATAGATTGATCCCATTGTTGTGCCTTGTGCTCGAGCATTTGCAACTGTAAATGTGGGTTCTCTTCCTGTTACAAAACTGATGGCAATGGTGAGTCCTGACCAATATCCATTTTCTTTGGTATATATTAAACCAAATAGTACAGCCAGACCTAGAGAAAGTGAACACTTAAAAGCAAAAACCAAACTCTGGTTGGTTGGTACTATGTCAAGTTTTCGCCAGACCCTATTGAAGCTATACATGGCTTGATTTTCCAAGGCACTGGATTCTCCAGTGTTAGAATTTTGAGTGTCATCCAGGAGCAGTTCCACACAGTAGAAGAAGAAGAAAAGTGGCAACTCTTCTTGGGTAATGGAAATCTTATGGAACTTCAAGAGTGACTTGTCTAAAATTTCTCCTATTCTATATGGAGATGTTGCATGAAAAGGCACAGAGAACTCAACTTGCTTGAATTTTTGGCCCATATGTACTTTCAAATTTCCTAAAACTTCTCTGAGCTCTTCGTCCATCATGCTGACAGTGCAGGAAATGCATGAAGTTAAGGCCATTTCCATCCCTCTTATTGGTATTTCAATGTGTTGTAAATTTTCTCCTTGGTCAATGCAACTGCGTTTTAAGAATTTCATTTGAGGTCTTTCCCAAAGCATGCCTTCCTATTCACAAGGAAATGGCTGATTTCAGCAGTGGACATATATATAGTAGAAGCTTTGCCAATGGATATTTACAAAAAAAAAAAAAAGCTTTGCCAATGGTTGCGATGCTACTAATGAATATTAACTAACCTGGTTGTCTTTGATACTTTGAAGAAGTTTGGCTCCTACTTTACGAAGGGACCTTGCTTGAGAAACCAGGTCAATCTCAGCTATGTTGTCTTGAGCAGAGAAAGCGTCAATGAAGGTTTTTAACCTCTCAGAAGCATTTTCACCATACAACCGACATGTTTTCCTTACCTGTAATGTAAGAACCATTAGTAATTACCCTATAAATTGAAGTCATCTATGTCTTTTGTTTTCTAAAATTCACATTGCATTAGAAAGAAAAAAAGGGGTGGGGGGAATCAAATTAGTCCATAGATTTTCTCATGATTTCAGTTTAGTTCTCGGGATTTTAAATGTTGACTATTAGGTCTTTAGGTTTTACACAAGTTTCAAATAGGTTTCCCATCAACCTACCGTCCAATTAATTGACAACATAGCACATCAAACTGCTAAGTTAATGACATGTTGCTCACGTCTTACATGTTTGCCAATTGTACCTTCCATGTGGCAAATTTACCTTAGATTATAAATCTACCTTGAATTGTGAAGGGTGACTGCCCCTTGCAGGCGACAGGCAGCCTCCCTTACAACCGTCACTCCTTTTTTATTTTGTTATTTTATTTTTTGTGTAGGATTGGTTTATAATTTAAGGAAAACTTTGCCATGTTAAATGTACAATTGACTCGTGATGTTTCAAATACAAGCCACATGTCATCAACTTAATAGTTTGATGTGGTAGGCCGTCAATTAATTGGATGGGATGTTGATGAAAAAACCTATTTAAAATTGGGGTAAAACCTAAAAACCTGATTATCGAAATTAAAAATTCAAAGACTAAATTTTATTTTTACCTTTAAAAAATGTCACATTGGCCATGCATAATCTCTAAGAAGTATCGTTGCCTAATGTTGTGAAGCCACTGGCCACAGTATTCGTGGTGTAACGATCTAGAAAAAAGAGAAAGCATGCTAACACTTCAAAAAGACTAATCATGTTGCAATTAAAGCTCCTTAGAATCACTTGGAAATTTTAAAAAAATTTAACGTTGAAAACAGACAGAAGGGGGTCTTTGATAGAAATTGAAAGTTCGAGGGGTAAAACTGAGAGAAGTCAAAGATTGAGGGAGGTTCTTCAAATCGCGTGGAAGTTCAGGGGGCTTCTGTGAAGTTTCCCCTAAAATTTAGTTTCACTTAATAAAGAATCAATATATGACTTAACATTCATGAATGACTTCATAATCCACCTACTTTATGTGGATTAATCATTATCTTCTCAATGTGTGACTAGGGTGTTACAACCTTCCCCTTTAAATTCATGGGGGATGTTTGGTGTCCAACCCAAGCATCTAACCCCATCCAACTCCCCTTATGTTTTTCAAAAATAAAAAATAAAAAATGATAATAAAAAAAAATAAAAAAATTTTACACATGAGTTGGATGGGAGTTGGATGGATGGATAGGAAAAGTAGCATTTTCCTAAATCCATAATGACTTCATCGGGACCACGTCATACAGTGCTCCAATACCACATGGTGTTACTAGGCTGCTTTAGTACCATTTCATTATAACGACTCAAGGAAAACACTAGCCACATCAGTACTGTCATTAAAAAAACTAGTCAAGTTGTAATTGGAGCTCATAGAATCACATATCAAACTAGTCTCACCTAGTACTAGTAGGAAATAATATGAGACTTAATACCGATGAGTGTTTTTATAATCCACCCACTCTATGTTAACTAATCATCTTCTTAGTTGAAAAGACCTCTTTCGGATTCTGCCTCCGCCGAAGTCAAAACATTTGAAAAACTTCCCACAAACAACCGACAAATGTGATTTCTAATCCGCTAATTCGAAGTCGGAGTCCAGTAGAATAATTGGAGATGGTCGGAGAAGAAGATATCTCAAATCTTTGTTTTCGGTCGTTGGACGAAGACTCTTTTACTCAACACAACGAAAGCGTGCAATAAAGAAAGAGATAACAAGGAAATGTCATGTGACAAATGAGTTAGCAATGTCTAGAGAAGTCTCATCTCTAAGGAATTTGACTAAACAAGCAAAATGTTTCATACATCATCGTTTCAAGTTACATCTCCTTAATTATAAAGACAACTTGCTTAATTATTTGAGAAACTAGAAACAACTCGATAAGATAAAATAATGAAAGACAAACAACTCAATCGCTAGGACTCTCAACCAACGACGTAAATGACACAAATACTAAGCATCAAATAACTCTCCATCTCGGGTTCATCTTTAAAAGCTCTCATCCTTATCAGCCAACAGAAGAATGATAAGTTGGCAGTTGAGTGGCAGTTGGTTGGACAGTTAAGTTGGCAGTGGTGGCTGACTCTATCAATCTTTGTCTTCATCTGACACAAAAGACGTTTTTGTCTTCATGTGTATTCGTTAGAGGTGAAGACGCTTCGTCTTCGTAAGGATCGTCAAATGAAGATTCGAAGACCAAAGGCAAAGCATCTTTGTCTTGCTTAGAAACAGATTTCGGGAGAAGATTCGAGCGAGAAGGAGAGACCCAGGAAAAAAGGAATCTTGCAATTGGCCTTTTTTTTTCTTCTTTTTTTAATATAAAACTAGTCGAGTCGGGTCCAAATGTTTCGGAAACCCACTTGAGTTTCTCACTTTGAGCCGATTTCAATTGGAAATTCAAAATGCTATTCCCGGTCCAACCCACTTTTTTCAAAACATATTTGGGCGGGTCGAAAACCATTAATTAAACTAGCTTTTATAACAAGTTGTGATTTAATATAGTATATTGAAAACCCATTAATTATACTAGTCAGGTCGAGTCCAAATATATTGGAATCCCATTTCAATTAAATTAATTATTTCATGTGTTATCTGGTTTCATACGTGAGAGAGTGTTAAAGTATTAATTAAATAATTAAATTCACCCCTAAGATTTTGAAATAAGTTAACATACTATTAGAATAAAGATACTGAGTTTAAACTTTATCTCTGTTATTTTTTTCTCATTTCAATTAAATATTATCTTACTTATTAATTAAGGGAGAGTGCTAAAATATTAATTAAATAATAAATCAATTATTTTTTATTATAACTTAAACTTTTGATAGGAATAGTGATTTATCATGCATCACGAATTGTTTGTTTTATTTGGGTGGGTGCAATGAGATACCACCCTTTGTATGAATCGACAAAAACGCATGCGTTTGTTCTCAACTTTCCTGCCAAATTATATGGTCATAAAGCTAGTAACCGGCTTTACTCCGGTTGGTTTTACTGTCAATTTCAAGAGTAATTCAGTTTAAATAAATTTCAATAAAATTAAAGGATATTCAAATATTGATCTTCTTAATTTCATCTCATAATTCTTTATTAAATATCGACCGGCAGCTACTTGAAATGGTCGACCAAACTGTACGTGAATGTCTTGTATACAATATTCCTACACTGCACCTGCATCCCGTCTACTGTTTCAGAAAACACTCAACTTAACCTAGAGCTCAAGTTTTAACGTTAGTAACATATGTGATATAACTCTTAAAAGGACTAGTTGATTTGAAATTTATCTAGAATCACTTATAAGGTTCAGTTTTATTTAGTAATAAGACAATGTAAAACTTAACACTCGTTACTATCTTTATAAAACACTAATTATATGTGGATTATTGCTTCAAATATGAGATTGGAGTATTGCAGTTAAATTCTTAATTTGTGAATTTATTGTTAATGTTGGATTGAGAGCCAAATTAAAGTAGTGCAAGAGTAAATGAAAGCATATATGCAAATGATTTACCTCACAGCAGGCTAGGTGCGGGTAGGGAAACAACATGGCCAGAGCAGAAGCCAAGGCTCCGAGTGCTGTACTCGATGCGACATGAATTGGTTGCATGAGACCTCCAGTTTGCGCACCATGAACAACAGCACCCACATACACAATCACAATCTGCCCAAATGCTATCCGCTTACACATCAAGTGGGTCGACTCCGGCACCGCCACCACAAATGCATTGACTGCCACTGCTCCAGCAGCAAGCCCGACGGTGACCCGGGTAGGTCCGATGACCCAGAGGCTGAGTATAGAGAGGGTCATAACCTGAACAGTAGCAAGAAGGGCATGCCAACAACCTCTTAGGGCATCGCCTAGCGTTGCGTCATCTGAGACGATTAAGATGGTGGTTACGTAAGAAAAAGATGGATATTCTAGTAATTGCCTAACGGGTGCTGGACCGTACAGGGTGGTGCAGGCAACTATGCTGCATGCTAGAATGGTCCGAAACGCGGAGGCTAGACGCACGCGCCACACCGTGTGCGTTTGCTCCGTTGTTGATGCTGCTGATGATGGCATTTGGGTGTGGGAGGTAAAACGGGTAATTATGGAATTTTTTAGTGTTATGGTGGTGAGATTTGTATGCAAATTAAGGTTGTTCCTAGAGTTGGGAGAGGGGTTTGTAGGAGAAGAGAAACACTTATCGATCGGTCTCATATATATATATGTGGAATTAATAAAGTTTTTTAAGGAGTAATTATAGTATGAATAATTGAATTATTGAAGTCTAACTTCTTCCAAGAGTACTGGCGGCCAGTTGTCTTTTTGCTATCGGTTGCCCCGCCCCCAAAAGAAGACATTTTTCGTTACTAGATCTTCCCGCACAAGTTTATATATAATTGAGTACTTACAAAAAAAAAAAAAAAAAGTTTATAATAAATGTAACAGTTTTAAAATTTTAATTTGTTGAGTCTCGTTAATTGCATATCCTATTTAATTTAAAAAAGAGAATTGACTGGTATAATTAACTTAAAAGATAAGAGTTGCAATTTATGTAACGAGTACTATAGGTTGTTTTGGAATATGAAGAAAAGTGTGATTAGGGCTCCTCCCCTCACCTTATGTAGACTTTGTCCTAATTTAGTAGGGGCGTCTGGTTAAGGCAAGTGTCGTTGGCCGAGGATTAATTACTTGGCGGATTGGCCTCTTTACTGTGCTGGCTTATTTCCTTGGGCATTCACATACATTCCTTTTGGAACTAACTAACCATTGCCTTTAGTGGAATGATTTTCCTTATGCGATTTGCTTGGCTGGTGGTCTTTCCTTCCTCACGAGCGTGGATTTATCGAGCTGTAAATGAGGGGATTTTTGCATTGTATCGGCTACCTTTTGGCGACACTAGTGTCTTTAAGTCTTAAGGGTTTGTTTAGATATACGATTTCAAAAAATGCGATTTTAAAAGTAGCGATTTTAAAATGTGCAATTTAAAAATGTGATTTTTAAAAACGTAGTTAAACGTTTGGCAAAATCGCGATTTGGCTTTTAAAATCTCAATTTAACCTTTAAAATTCTGCATTTAAAAAAAATCACCCACTTGCCTGCAATTTGAAAACGCAAAAAATTTACGTTTCTAAATTGCAATTTTTTAAAAACGCAATTCCCAAACAATTTATTTTTTGCGATTTAGTTTAAAATAGCACTTATTGTTTACGAAATTGCAATCTCAAACGCACCCAAAGTCTAATTCGTCAAGTCGGCGTTCTTCTTGGTGCGCTTTGATTTTGATGTTAAGCCTTCTTTTTTTTTTGGGACTCTCGGTATGGGTCACTTAGCTTTTGGGTTTTTGGGCTACACCAGCGAGGTTACGGCCCTGCCATTCCAATAGCCCCCATTCCTTAAGGCGACTTGCTTGAGCGGTTGAGCCCTTCTCCTTATGGGAATTAAATGGGAGTGTCCTTAGCATGACATTCCCATTCCAAAACTAAGAATCAATATAGAGAAATTCAAAAATTTAAAGAGAGTTATGTGTAAATAATAGGAGGAAAACTATACTTTATACCTCACTATTGAAATAAGATTCCTAAAGCCACGGGAGCATGACTCCAGCCTCCCTTCGAGTGTAATGGAGAAGATCCATTTTATGGTGAAGATTTTGTTTTGTTGCATCTAACAGTATATATGATATCATTTAAATGACGTAGTAACATATACAATATTATATCTATAAAATCTAATATGAACCATAAAATTGATGAAATAGAGAGGATCATATCATAATCTCTGTTCATGGGACTAAGGGTCCAAAGGTTTCCAATTTAACTCGAGCTATTATGTTTGACCACTTACCCCTTTCAATTTCTCATTCCAAAAGGAAAAATGTTTGTGTTTTTTTGGCACATCTCTTGTATGAAAAACAAGAGAATGTGTAAATTCACTATTGAATTTGTCCTACAGATTCAATGGTAAATTTATAAAAAAAAATGTGCAAGAGAATAACATCAAATACATCTCGATCCTTTTATTGAAGTAGTAGAATGGCATCCACATGTTAGCCTAATTGATTGCATTATTTGTTAAATTAAAGCTTTCAATGTCTCAAGTGAATTTGATCTTTGATTGCTCTCGTCTGTCATTTTGTTTTTATACTTTGAGAGAGGGTTCCAGATTGTGTTTTTTTCTGTTTGTGTATTATCCCACATTTCAGGAACTGTTTGTTTGTATCCCAATATAATAATTTTGAAATCGGTAGCAAGAAATTTCAGAAAACTAAAAGGGGTCTTAGACACGGTGAAAATTGTACCATGGTGGATGAAGATTTCTTGTACGGTAAATAAGAAAATGTTTGGAATCATGGTAGGAAGTTTAAAAAATACTTTTAATATATAAAAAGATGCATTCGTTTGGTAAAAAACTCATAAAATACTTTTTTAACTCTTTTTTCTTAAAAATAAAAAATAAAAAGACCAAAACGTACTTTTGAGAAAAAGTTTAATCTTTCTGAATATAAAAATTTTATTTTTCAACACAATTTCAAACAATCTATAAGATCAATGCATGATTTTTTTGGAGCCGGCCGAATGAACTAATTGTTTCTAGAATCAATTCCTCTCTCTTCAGCACAATTTCACACTTAGCGAATTGTGGAGAAGATCAGACAATCGAAGAAAATAAGTTAACCAAAACCCCTGCAAAATACTAACCACATACTCTCACCAACTACCAGACTAATTAATCACAATGATAGGTCATTTCATTAGTGCCGTATTAATTCGATTTTGGAGATAATACATGACAAATCAATATGTCATTAATAGACATTTTAGTAAGCAATTCCACACTTGGCGAATTGTGGAGAAGGATCAAACAATCGAAGAAAATAAGTTAACCAAAACCCCTGCAAAATACTAACCACATACTCTCACCAACTACCGACTAATGAATCACAATGATAGGTCATTTCATTAGTGTCGTATTAATTCGATTTTGGAGATAATACATGACAAATCAATATGTCATTAATAGACATTTTAGTAAGCAATTCCACACTTGGCGAATTGTGGAGAAGATTAATAACCGAAGAAAATAAGTTAACCAAAACCCTGCAAAATACTAACCACATACTCTTACCAACTACCAGACTAATTAATCACAATGATAGGTCATTTCATTAGTGCCGTATTAATTTGATTTTGGAGATAATACATGACAAATTAAAATGTCATTAATAGACATTTTAGTAAGCAATTACGCACTTGGCGAATTGTGGAGAAGATCAGACAACGGAAAAAATAAGTTAACCAAAACCCTGCAAAATGCTAACCACATACTCTCCCAACTACCAGACTAATTAATCACAATGATAAGTCATTTCATTATGCCGTATTAATTCGATTTTGGTGATAATACATGACAAATCAATATGTCATTAATAGACATTTTAGTAAGTAGAACAAATCAAACCTATGATAAAGACATTTTATAAAAGACAAGTGAAAGAAAACAGTACAATTTCCAAGCATAGTAAAAAATGTAATTGTTGCTTTCTCAACTAAGAATAATTTTTGAAATATAGGAATTGTACAATTTCACCTTCACGTCATAAAACATTGAAGGACAGAAATTAGCTACAAATTAGTTTATAGTAATTAACTACAAACCAGTCTAATAAAATGACATGTGTCCCTTAGCATGTAAGAAACAAATGTTTCTTATTAATGTTAATAAAAAAAGCATGTGAGAAGCACATGCTATTAAAAAAACATGTGTTTTTCACATGCTAAGGAACACATGTCATTTTATTAGACTGGTTTGTAGCAAATTGCTACAAACCAGTTTATAGCTAATTTCTGTCCAACATTGAATACTTATAAACAATTCTAATAATAAAAAATCAAAGAATCACATTATTTAATGAGAATATAATTTTCATCCAAATTAAGTTAGAAGATATTCTTTCGATTCGGTTTATTAAATTGACATATATTTTTAAAATACATGTGATTTTTACATGCATTTTTAATATAAACTTATATATGTCCTTAAAGCATGCAATTCACACATCCATTTTTAGGGTTCGTTTGGATATGCGATTTCAAAAAATACGATTTAAAAACATGATTTTTAAAAACGCAGTTAAGCGTTTGGCAAAATCGCGATTTGGCTTTTAAAATTGCAGTTTAACCTTTAAAATTCTGCGTTTTTTAAAAAATACCTTACTCGCGATTTGAAAACGCAAATTTTCAACATTTTCAAATCACAATTTTTTAAAAATACAACCCCCAAACGACTCATTTTTTGCAATTTGGTTTAAAATTGCACTTATTATCTACAAAATCGCAATCACATACGCACCCTTACTCTAAAGACATATATCAGTTTAGATATGTATTTAGTATCATTCTTTTTTTTTTTTTCAATCTCTTACACATCTATTGTTCATATTTTTTGCAAATCTACCATTGAATGTGTGAAAGTTGAAACCCACATATAGATATCACAAATTCAATGGTGGATTTACATATTTATGTACGGAGATAGACAAGATATGTGCAAGACAATAAAAGTAAATCTTTCTCATCAATTTAATAGATTAAATTAGAAGAATTTCCATTAGAAATGTATTTAATGTTATTTTCTTATACATCTTTTGTCCATCTCTTTTTTAAATCCGCCATTGAATATGCAAGAGAAAAATAATACACATCCATCTCCTTCATATAAAAATTAGTGATTGAAGTGATATAAAATAAAATGAATTTTAAATTTTTTGTTAGCAAAACGTTAAAAAAGTTGTTTGGCAATAATTTTGAAAAGATGATGACTTTAATTTTGTTTAGAAATGAAAATAAAGGAAAAAATGGTTGTCAAACCGGCGCGTCTCTCAACTCCTATGGCCAGAATCAGAGGACATTACTTTGGACAATGCTCTGTTTTTATTAACAGAAATAAGAAAACAATAAAGCTTGAAACTAGCCATTAGTTGCTGAACATGCTTGGAGAGTGCAGCCTAAGAAAGGGAAATATATATATTTCTAAGGAAAGCTTCTAACAATATTTGGTTTAGGTGCTTTAAAAAAAGATTAATGCTTGGCATGTGCTATATATCCTTCTCAGAGTCTTTCTGGCACACATGAAATAGATCTTTTTATTTTTTAAACAAAAATTAGAGCCCACTTTGCTCTTTCTCAAAATGTATTAGAACGACTCTAAAAAAGACATGAAGTAGATGCACAAGCATTATTCTTAACAAAATTACAATAGTTTTTAAATGGTCCAAATTTTATTCCTGGAACAGCGAGGAAGAATTACTTGAACATTCTCAGACTTTTTGCAGAAATATCATGGATGAATTCTTTGTGATTAATTCAACTATTTTTTTTTTTCCTAATTGAATGGGGAAAAAAGGCTACAGGGGAAGATTAATTCAACTTCTTTGATTGGGTGTCAAAAAAAACGAGAGTGAATCAAAGTTGTTTCAAATCCTCTTCCTATGCCCAACTTCAACTCAGAAGAAGCTAAAGATGTTCTCCTGTTTGCTGCGGTTGTGTGATCAATTATAGATGCAGTTTTTACCAAGCTGGAATGCAGCCCCATTCAGTTTGCAAAAGAGGATTTTCAACATTCACAAAAATGCATGGATGTCGATTGACCCTAAAACAAAAAGGATTACAGTCTGCTCTCCTCCTCCTCCTGGATGGTTGAAGCAAAATTTCGATGCAGCCGTTCGAGAAACTTGTGTCCTACTTCCATTGGTTTATAGAAAGAGTAACCTCGCTGAGAAGCACCTTTTTTCTTTTTCTTTTTTCTTCTTTTCTTTCTAACAACAGAAAAACTCTAGATCCTGCAAGCTTCATATTCAAAAGGAAAGTGCTTGGAATTAAAAAGAAAAAAAAAAAAAGGAAAATGCTTCAATACTGCTATCACAACTTTTACTACAACCCTTACAAATTGACATACATGGCAGTCCACACGGCATTGTCATATTAACTACAATCAAATTTAATTGTTTAACAATTGATATGATAATTGTTACGTGAACTGCCACGTAAGTTTGTATGAGACTTGCACTCCAAAAGGAAAATGGGCTGAACTCCACAACTCTTATGGGGCAAAAGTAGTTGGCAGCCTAGAATCACAAAGGCTGCATTTGAGTTCCTAATATATCTTCAGGGCTTTGAGAATTTACACTTGTGTCTTGTAACCGACCACAAGTAATGATCATGTACCCTCCACATTACTTGTTAAAGGCCATAGTGACATCATATATGGTCATCAGCAAGTGGGAAAAAAAAATAGTGGGAATAGGCTAATAGCATCGTTCTTTTTTCCCTTCACCCTATGTTTTTGGTGGTGCAAGAAATAGAATCCTTCAATCCTACCCGGACTGTCTGCTTCCTTTAATACGCATTTTGCACTGCACATAAAAATAAAGGGAAGAGCATAAACAGATGGCAAGGCCCAGAGAAGTCCTACTAATTTTTTGTTTGATATATTCAGCTAACTTGTGAAAGTCCCATATCTAACCCTGGTTCTCCCGTTCTTACTTCGAGAAAATGCAAAGCAAGAGACCATAAAAAAAAGTCAGGTATTACCTCTCACAGTTCTGTAATTGCTGTACTCCTGGAACTAATTGTATTTGTAGCACTTCTGAAAAAAGTATCAGCTAAGACTTGTTTTGTGAGCGAGTCCTAGGGAGAAACTTTAGTCTGTGAGAAAACCGCTGCTCTTGCTTCTGGGAAGAAGTTGATTTCCTCTTCTGGCCTTGACTAACGCCTGAAACTTTGCCTGCAATATTATACTACACATGAAATCATTGCTAAGATTAAAACAAAGATATTCTAAAAGAAAGAAATATTATCAGTTAGTGAAACTGCTACAAACTGTTCCTAAGTTGCACAAGCATTAAGTTTCCACCAACCCTGGGCGGAAATGCCCGGTGGCAGTGCATCCCATGCCCTGAGGAAGGGCTCAAATTATCCTTCATCTTAATGGAGACTCAGCGAGCCTTGCTGGTAGGCAAGGCTGTCATACCTGTCCAAAATATAAACATAAATAAATGCACCAGTATATAGTCAACAAGATGGGCTCCTGACCCATGGTTTAGAGGCACCTCCTTGCATTGGCACAATCAGGAAACTTCTTTTGGACATTTTACCAGTTTTTTAGCCTGGCATGCGTTACAAGGAAATGGCTAAGCTTTTTTCAGGAAACTTTTTAATCAAGGTCAAGCCCAGATTGTGGAATTTTCTATAATTAGCGCTAGAAAGAAATCATCCTAAATCATGAAATCCAAAGTCATTCACGAAGCCAACTACTTCTCAAGCTTGAACCAACAACATAGAAAGAAAACTAGTAGCAAAACATATATAAGACCAACATAAAATCACTGCAAGGGAAATGTAAAACATAGAAATTAATCTTCATTCATGACAGCCTGGGAATATGTTATACGAGTTTGAAAGCTACCAGTAACAACAAAATGCAATTAGAAGAGAAAAATAAGCAGTTAAACATTCAAGATTTGACTTGGGATGCCGGGATGAGGAAAATGCATGCTGGAGAAGCAAGACCTGTCAGCCAGGACCATTCTTATTCAAAATCATTAGTTTTGCAAATAATACAGGAATAACTACTATCAAAACATCATTGAATTATAATTTCATCCACAACGAAAATTGGGTTACATACATCTAGTTAGAAATTGGTATAATTGGTTTGTAATATTCAGAGCTTTCTGTCACAATCAATAAAGGGCAGAAAAAAAAAAAAAAGACATCGTTAAGCCTCAAAGGAGACAAAGTGTGGCTTAAAGCATTTGTTGAAACAGAGATTTGTCTAGGAGTAATCTGTGGTAAGAAACCCAATGATGGCACTAAAAAGATTCGTGGGTAGATCTTGAAGACACTAAAAGGTGATGGAAGCCCACAATTTAACTATAAGTAAAGAGAATAAATTTGTGGATGGTCAGCATGGAGAAATATTTGCAACCATGAGAAACATAAAGAAAAATTTGCATATCAGATGCGTAGCAATTGGGATCAGGCTGGCTAATAAATATAATTATCATAGTTGGACACGAAATAAAAATCCGAGTAGACCACATTTTGAGTTCATTTACATAACCTTCACTTTGCTGAGTGGTTTTGACAGCACAGGGCATCAGCTTTTTATTTCTTTCCTCAATCGGGATACTAATCTCAGCATCAACCGGTGAAGATATTGCTTTCTTCTCTGTTGAAACATCGCTGCTCTTTTTAGACACATTGCTACCTGGAACAGAAAAACTTCCTTCAAGGGAATCTGACTCTGTAATACAACTTGACTTCTTAGCTTCCAAAGCTTGTTTAACTTCCATTACTAAATTTTCTTTTGCCTCATTAACTGCTGAACGGGTCACCCTTCTTGTGTTGGTTACCGGTGAAGATATTGCTTTCTTCTCTGTTGATACACCACTGCTCTTTTCAAACACATTGCTCTTTGGAACAGAAAAACTTCTTTTAGGGGAATTTGACTCTGTAATATGACTTGACTTCTTAGCTTCCAAAGCTTGTTTAACTTCCATAACTAAATTTTCCCTTTCTTCATTAACTGCTGAACGAGTCAAGCCTTCTCTTGTTGGTTACTAGTGAAGATATTGCTTTCTTCTTTGTTAATACACCACTGCTCCTTTTAGACACAATGCTCCTTGGAACAGAAAAACTTCCTTCAAGGGAATCTGACTCTGTAATACGACTTGACTTCTTAGCTTCCAAAGCTTGTTCAACTTCCATAACTAAATTTTCCCTTTCTTCATTAACAGCTGAACGGGTCAGCCTTCTTTTGTTGGTTATCGGTGAAGATATGGATTTCTTCTTTGTTGATACACCACTACTCTTTTTAGACACATTGCTCCCTGGAATAGAAAAACTTCCTTCAAGGGAATCTGACTCTGTAATACCACTTGACTTCTTAGCTTCCAAAGCTTGTTTAGCTTCCATAACTAAATTTTTCTTTCTTCATTAACTACTGAACGGGTCAGCCTTCTCTTGTTGGTTATCGGTGAAGATATGGATTTCTTCTCTATTGATACACCACTACCCTTTTTAGACACATTGCTACCTGGAATAGAAAAACTTCCTTCAAGGGAATCTGACTCTGTAATACCACTTGACTTCTTAGCTTCAAAGCTTGTTTAACTTCCATAACTAAATTTTCTCTTTCTTCATTAACTGCTGAACGAGTCAGCCTTCTCTTGTTGGTTATCAGTGAAGATATGGATTTCTTCTCTGTTGATACACCACTGCTCTTTTTAGACACATTGCTCCCTAGAATAGAAAAACTTCCTTCAAGGGAACCTGACTCCGTAATACCACTTGACTTCTTAGCTTCCAAAGCTTGTTTAACTTCCATAACTAAATTTTCCGTTTCTTCATTAACTGCTGAACGGGTCAGCCTTCTCTTGTTGGATTACCGGTGAAGATTTTGCTTTCTTCTCTGTGGATATATCACTGCTCTTTTTAGACACATTGCTCCTTGGAACAGAAAAACTTCCTTTAGGGAAATCTGACTCTGTAGTAAGACTTGACTTATTATCTTCCAAAGCTTGTTTAACTTCCATAACTAAATTTTCCCTTTCTTCATTAACTGCTGCACGGGTCAGACTTCTCTTGTTGGTTGTAGCCCTTAACTTCATGTCTTCAGAACAAATATTTATTTGAACATTGTCATTTTGAATCGCAGTACCTTCCCGAACTGCTGAGCGAGTTATTCTAGCAGCTTTCTTAGGCTGGTTAACATTCCTCTCTCTTGGCAAACATTTTAAAGTTACTCCAGAATTAGTGAGTTTTGAGACTCTATTACCTTTCTTATTGCCCTGTTGAGGCTTACTTTTAGTTGAGATGAGCGGAATTACCATCTCATCAGCATCTGAAATTACTGGAATGGAATCATCTGATATCTCTGAGGGAACTTTATCCTTCGTAGGCATGTTATTAAAGACAGAGGAAATGAACATTTTAGTCCCATCCATTGTAATATGTCCATGATTAGTTGACATTAATGAGGCCAGAGCTGCACGAGCAGCAAGAGGACTGAGATGGGATCTGTTTTCTGGAAGCTCTTCTTGGATGGAAAGAGCAGCTGGTGGTTGACCTTCAACTTGCAACTCTATTTGCATTTCTCTTGACTTCTGTATTGACCTATTCAACTGATTCCAATCATGAGGAGCTTGAGCATGTGAAATGCTTACTTTGGATACTGTGACAGTGTTCCATTGTCTATGCTCCTTGTTATCAACTGCATTCACAATAAGGAGAATATATGATATTTGCAACAACTCGTAGTATTAAGATTTACTAATAGGATAACTTAGAACTGTTTTATCATCTTATATCACCAGACGTGCCTTGCAAGCACAGCTCAATACTTGAGTTTTTGTACTTGTGTGCACTTGGTCTTGGTGAAACCTTCAAAGCCTCATTGTTGATTTTAACATCATTTCCATCACAAACAAAAGAGGCAAAAATGCATCTAGGCTAGAAAAACTCACCCCCCCCCCAAACCAAAACTTACACCCCATTTGTACTTCGACCTCTAGAGTATGACTCACTGCAACTCTGACCTACAAACTTCCAAAATATTCCGAGTTACCCCCTAGGTTAGATTTAGCCATTAATATTGACAGAAAACATCGCAAGTGAGTTGCTTGTGACATCGAAGCATTTTTTGTGACAAATTTACTCATGTATTGTAACGCCCCAGAAAGTTAGTTCCACTTTGGGTAGGTGGATTGTATATATTGAGTTGGTGGGTTATAATGGCACTCATAAGTGCTAAGCCTCACATTGATTCATTGCTAGGTGAGATTGTTTTTATAAGTGATTTTAAAAAACTCCAATTGTAACTTAACTAGTCATTTTTGAATGCTAGCGCAGTTATGGCTAGCGTTTCTCCTCGGTTGTTACATATGTTGAATTAGAAACACACCATTTTTGAAACACAACTCTCCCTTGCCGCAACAAATGGCGGTGGCCGCGCGGCCATCCCTTGCCACAACAAATGGGGTAGCCGCATGGCCACCCCCTCCAATAACAGAGGGTTCGCAGCTCCACCACCCCGTCCCACAACAAATGGAGGTGGCCACCTCCCATAATAGATAGGGGTGACAGCACAACCACCCACTCCCACAACAGAAGGGATGGCCGCATAGCCATCCCTTGCCACAACAA
Organism: Betula pendula; assembly: GCA_900184695.1. Lineage (NCBI taxonomy): Eukaryota > Viridiplantae > Streptophyta > Magnoliopsida > Fagales > Betulaceae > Betula > Betula pendula. The sequence goes on from FXXK01000428.1 coordinate 45,080, forward strand.
ATGGGGGTGGCCATGCAACCACCCCTCCCACAATAGATGGGAGTGGTTACGCCGCCACTCCAGCCACAAGGATAAATTAGTAACTTCAAAATAATGGAGAAGCATGTGGCCGCTCACGTGCAACGTTTCCATCCAAAATAATAGTCAAATCTAACCTAGGGGATAACTCCTAACATTTTGGTAATTTGTAGGTTTGAGTTGCACTGAGTCGTAGTTTAGAGGTCGAAGTACAAATATGTAAATTTTTTTTTTTTTTTTTTTGGGGGTGGGGGGGGGTTGTAAAGTGTAATTTACCCAAGATTTCAGATATATTTTGGCCAATAATAAAACCATAACCATAGTAGTTAGAGCACATTGATAGTGCACAAACTTCAACAATAAAAGCAACAAAAGAGACATTAATAATGCAAAATTTGTGCAATGAGCTATGTAAATATTTCTGTAGCCAAGAGAAGGAATAACATTATAGGAAAAATATAGTATGGATATATTTGACCATATTACTTTATGCGATTGGCTTTATACAAAGTGATGCCCATATGCTTGAAGCTCCTACATCAATATAAAAGTGCAGCATTTCTGTTGCAGTGCTTAATAAAGGTGTTTAAGGTTTGAGGCTAACCAACAGAGTCTTCACCCAGTACCATGGGTCCAAAACGAAAAGTATGAAAGAAAGAAGAGAAAAGAAAAAGTACAAGGAAAGCTGCAAAACACTTGAATAGATAAAATTGATGAAGTAAGGAGTACCATTCCCACCATTAACACCAAAAAAAATGTCTTCTGAAATTCCCTCCTTGGATGCATTAACTGAATTGCTGATCTCTTCTATTTGCTTTTCCAGCAAGTAATTAAGGTCCATTTCACCATTGGTTTCTTCAAGTACAGTTGGAGAAGGAGATGAACAGGATGAACGCATCTGTTTTACTGATTTCAAGAACACAGCAACAGCTGGATGGACATTGATGCTTTTAGTTGCTAGTTTCATGATTGAACTAGATGGCACAGTGAGGGTTTCCCCTTCCAGATCTTGGTGAAGCCATTTGATTGTGAAAGTGCATCTACAATGGACCCTCTTTGAGTGTCTTACTCTGACTACCTGATTATTATTAATTGTTGCAATGTGAACTGAATTAGTAAACAGCATTCTACTAATTATGCATCTAGCATAAATTATGACATAAACTTCAATACACATCAACAGAAACCTGCAATGCATTTCACATACTTGACTTATCAATTTTGGTGAAATGGGTGTACTCCCATTGAATAGATTATGGCCAAATTCCAATACTACCAACCAGTTCTTGTAGGTCCACGCATTATGCATCCCTCCTTGTATCAAATAAAGAAATCCTTGCTATTTTTCCATGCAACTAATCTACAAGGAGAGGATGTGTACCTTTTCAACCTTGGCATCATAGAAGTTACTCTTAAACTGCAATTTATGGGTGACAAGAACACACTCTCCTTCTTTGATATGAGTGCAGTCATCACCTTGAAGAGGAGCAGAACGAAAGCGGAGACACGTAAGAGCTTCCTTGTCATGCAATAGCATATCTTCCAAGCCTTGGCTCCCAAACTCTATAAGAAGACCAGCTTCAGCAGAGCTGTGCACACAATCAGGAAGCAGACTCAAACGAAAGCGGTGCACTTCCAAAAGTGATTGTAGTAGAGCAAATGTGAATAATAGGCTTAAGGTAACTATTGCTGTACATCATTTTCTCCTATGGTCTTCAAAGAGGGAAAAAAAAAATCAACCAAATACAAAAGTAACCAAGAGGGGAGTAACAATCTATGATAGTGTTGAAGTTATTCTCCCTCCCAAATCTGGAGGCAACTCTAAACCATGTGGAATATTCATCAAGTCTTCACTCTATTTGCGTACAACGCTCTATTTATAAAGCTTTACAAATTATTTGAATAATTATAAATATAAAAAAATTCCTTAAATTAGGATAAACAAATCCCTTTATTAAGGGTAACTAAATCACCATTTATTTCAAAGGATTTCTATCATTATCAAATTTCCTTTATTTTATTTTGATCCAAGGTCCAAATGAAGTGTTTGTAGTAATCGGCAATTAAAAAAACTAACGAAAAATATAAACAGTTACATAAGCCATTCAATCATGACATCTAAAGAAACAAATCCATGGGATCATTCAATTAACTTCAGTTACGGTACAAACTATACAGAGAGAAATAAAATGCATATAAGCTTACGAAAACCTAAGCGATCGCAACGCAAAGAAAAAGCAACATAAAACGATGCGTTGGCTATAAAATTTTGGGTTTACTATTATCCAACTCCCAAATTGTAAGGAAAACACAATAAGCAGCGGAAGCCTCACCAGAAAGAGACCCGGCAAGGGTGCCAAGACGAGTCCTCCTTGCGCATCGCTTCCATTTCCAAGGCGCACTCTGCCTCACCGGCAGTGCCCATTTTACTGCGGCGGAAGATGTTTGGAGTGGCTTTTGGGGGATTGATGAAAATACAACACTGGGGAGTGAGGTGTGAAGCTTTTTAGCTGAAACCTCCTCAGGTGCCGCAGACCAAAAAGCAAAGGTTCTGGAAAATTATTTTCGCTTTTCAATTGTAGAAAACTCTTCAAAAGTAATTATCCAAAGGAGTTATGTTTCTAGTCACTGACACTTTTCATGTTTTTACATTATTGTTTACATGTTTCTTCCAAAAATAAAATATTTTTTCAAAAAAATAAAACATAAAATACTTATAATAATTAACTAATTAACTAAACACATCATTTTTTTTGTTTTACTTATTGTGTGAAAAATGCCTTGTTACATATAATTTTTTAAAATAAAAAAAAAAACAATTGGAGGTTGGCGAGGTGGCGTGTGGGGGTGGCCGCTTGACCCATGATGGCATCAACAACCTTAGCGGTTGTTGAGATGCCTGCTTGGCTACATCGTGGTGGCTACTATATCTATATGACAGGCTTATAGTGGCTATTAAGATTAGTCCTAAGGTGGCCCAAGGAGAACACTATTATGGTAGCTATTAAGGGTGTACAATTGATTGTAATTGCGATTATTTTTTGCAAACTGCAATTGTAACTGGGATCCTCAGTTATTCTATTTTTAACAACTACAACAAATAGGCAGATTAGGGCTACCACTAACCGGTTTTAAATTCGTTACTAACTGATAACCGGTTTTTAAATAATAAGCATTTTATACTCTCTTTTAATTTTTTAAACCTCTTTTTAGACTATTTTTAAACTCATTTTTTAGTTATTTTTAGAATTATTTTAAACTCATCTTTCTAAAACAATCGATCTTACTATACAATATTTAGACATGGATGCAATGCGGGCGGCATGAATCTCAAATAACACGAACATGGTCTCTGTTGGTGGCAAAATGCGACCTTAAAGGAGGAAAAAAATAAATAAATGGCATTCAGCTAATTAATTAATTTCTCTCTGGTTATACGACGTTCCTAATCCTTCCACATGCTTGAAAACCCATTTAGATTATAATATAGCGTGAAATAATTATTTCTTTGAAACTTAAGTAGTTGGAGTTGTTAATCTCCATTATATATATTGGTTAGTCAGTTATTAATTAAGTTTTTTTAAATTTATAACCGATAACCGCAATCGGTCTAAGTGATTATTCGGTTGCGATTATTTTCGTTTTTTCAATTACTTAATTATAAGTGGTTAATAACCGCTCTATTTGTACATTCTTAGCAGCTACAGCTATAGTGAAGTCCAACTCCAACATTTTTTTTTTTTTAACTTCCTGAAAACACTTTTCAAAATTTTATCAAACAAATCTAAAAAAGTAGACTTCAAATACGTTTACTTTTTTTTCAAATGTAGTTCACCAAATCAATTCTTAATTTCTACCTTTTGAAACTATTTTCAAAACCCAATTAAAAAAAAAAAAAAACAGTTATGAATGATAGAATTAACCTTTTATCATTACAATAAGACTATATATTAAAAAGTACAGTTATGAATTATTATATCGTTTAAAGTAAATAATTTTGAATGGAAATGAAATCAATTGCTTGATATATAATGATTGGGTTTTGCCACATCCATGGTGGAAGAACCACTTCCAAGTTTTGAGGTTGAGGTGTTCGTTGCAAAAATGAATTTGAACCACAAAACCATCCCGTGGTGATTAAAATCTACCGCCATTTAAGACTCTTGAGTGCCATTTGAGACAAACTTTTACGCCACTCACCATTTCGAAATTTGATAGCTTTTGTTTTGTGGAGCCTTAGAAATAGAAATTGACGGACTACTTTGTTTTGCTTACACTCGGTTGTTTTATTTCTCTTTAAATTCCATGAGAAGTTCCAACTACACGTAATTTTTATTTGATTCATAACACAAAAATAAATAATAAAAATAAAAAAGAAAGAAAGAAATGCTAGGCCTTACAAAATATGATGGCTGCACTCCAAGTTCGCCCCACGTTCCCATGCCAATAGCAAGCCACCAGGCCTTCTTTCCAAACTCTGCAAACCCTAGGAATATGGGCTTGGGCCCAAAAGTTCTTTTTTTTTTTTTAGAGAAAAAAACAATTGATCAAAATTTAGTGGTGATTTTCATTATTTAATGATAATTTTTATTGTCACACATCATAAAGTAAATATTTAAGAATCTAAACTTTAGAGTTTATATAGCATTTTTTTTTTTTGAGAATAGTTAACATTCCTGCGTCAAACTCCCTCATACTCTTTACTAAAAGCTCTCTAATTTTAAGTTGTAATTAACTTTTATGTTTGTGTGTGCGTGTGTGTGTGTTTTTTTTTTTTCATTTCGCGTTTATGACAATTGAGTGATTTCCAATTAATTTTCGTACCAACCAAACAATAAAAAAAATAATATTGATTTTATTTTCAAAGTCTGAACTCAAAAAATCAATAATTTCAAAAGAGAAAACCTATTTTAGCTATGGCCATGATTAGGCTAAAACTGGGCCAAGCCCAGATTCAGAAAGAAACAATACGTGTACACGGTGTGCCTCATAGGTCATTGCCCCACAGAGAGTCTTCGCCGTCCACTCTTGAACATTCATTGCCCACCAAACAAGGCAAAGTCTCCGGGTGCTTTCCGACTCTTCCTGGGCCCCGGCCAGTGCTTCACCAATCAGAACTCGTAAATGTGCATTCTACTAAATGCTTACGTCAGAGCCAATGACAGCGGCAACTTCAGATTTTTTCCCTTTCCAACCAAAAGCTAAAAAGAAGATTTGCATCTTAATCCCTGGTGACAAGTACAATTACTCGATTGTTCGTATTTTAATTAAATAAAACGTAAAATCATTATCACACAACATCGAGTGAAAATGTTGATGGTTAAACTTTTAACATATTTAACGGTTTATGTATTGCGATATTATGTATATTTTATCGTGTTATTTAAAATTTTAATTAGATTTTATTAATTTCACTTTAAAATTTAGAGGATCTTATTCTTGTCACACACGATAAGTAGTTAGAAAAGACAATTTTTTATACTATTTATAAATTTTAAAAAAAAATTAACACGAAATTAATTAGTTATGGTTAAAGAATCTGATCCGTTTTATTAAATGAGCTAAATTAAAATTGACTTATATAGCCTTATAGTCATTTTTCAACACGGTCTAAATTCAATACGCAAATAATAATGATCAACCCCTACGAGTAGTAACATATCGCCCTAAATTAAACTAGGTGTATGTGTAACTTATTAATAACAAAACAAAACAAGTTGATTAAATAAGTCCAATCATAGGATTAATGTATAACACCAAAAAAGGAGATGGCAAAGTTCTCTCTATCTGATAATGCTCTTTGGGTTTGTTTTATGTTTTTTAGCCAAAAGTTTAAATTATTAACAAATAACTTCAAATCCAAAATTACTTTCACATTTATATTACATTATAACATTTATTCTTTTCCACAAAAAACAAAAAAATTCTCTTAAAAGTTTTATCAAACTAAACATTTGTAAATCAGGTTTTGTGTGTGCATAAAAAAATACAAATTGGAACTAAATTAATGAATCATGGAATATAACTTTTATCAAAGGACTATAATTAAATAAATTCAATCTGATCTGAGAAGTTTTGGAATTAGGATTTTTTTTTCTGACTTTGTTGTTGAAGAGAAAAAATAAATAAATAAAATTAAGCCGGATTAAATCCTACCCTCACTCGGTTTGGTGCCTCTTTAATTTTGAAAACTACTTAACAGACTTATTTTTTTCTACATATTTTGGGATGTTTTAAAATTCAAAATTTTTTTTTATGGGTTTCTCTAAAATAATTTTATAAAATTTCTATAATTTCACACAACATCATTTCTAATTCTATAAAAAAAGAGTGGACACAATTATTATTATTAAAAAAAGATAACTAAACTTTATCAATTTTTTTTTTTTTTTTTTTTTGCGTGTGAATGTTTCATAATTCATTGACAACAAGTGATGATAAAAAAGTTTTTACAAATTATAAGCTTTAGCTGCTATCAGTAACATAAAATGCAGATAATCATAGTACAACGTTATGAACTTACATAATCATAAAAAAAGATAAAACCTAATGATGTGAATAGCCTTATTAAGGCAATGGGTTACACATAATAATTATAAACTTAACATTTTTAATAGCAAATCTCTTACAAATATAGCTTTTTTTTCTTCTATAAAATGATAAAAGAATTATTTTCTATTCAATTTGAACATTAATATACTTGTTGGCTTAACATACATCTTGTATAGATTTTTTTTTTCTAAAAAAAAACTTAAAATATAACATTTTTATGCTTTTATACTAATTGACTCTTAAAAATATTTAGTTCGATACTTATGATAAATATAAATAATTTTTTTTCATATGATTATTCATTATATCACGGAAAATTTTATATGCACAACGAAATAGATTTTGATTAATCTCATAGTTATATATTAATGTGAAGTTTGGCTAAAAATAATGCTTTAATTTTTGGGGTAAATATGTTTTTGTCCCATGTAGTTTAAAGACTTTATTTTTAACTACTTAAGTTTCACTTTGTATCATAGATGGTACTTCAATTTTGGCAAAAGACAGAGATAGTACCTATTATGTTTATATTCCGTCCAACTATTTAACAGAAATCCACATGTCAATGTTAAACCTAAAATATTAAAAAAAAATTGGGCAAATGGAGGTGGACGATTTTGGCCATAGGAGGTGGTAGAGTCACCCCTTTGGCCAGTATGAAGAGGTAAAAGGAAGTGGTTGAGTCACCCTCAAAAGGCCAAATCCTATTTTTTATTTTTTATTTTTTTAGTTTTGTGGGGGTGATTCGGCCACTCCTAGATTGATCGGCATGAAGTGGATAAATTTACTCCAGACTAAAAGAGGATGGCCGAGCTACCTCCAAGGGCTTTGTCCTCTTTGGGATGGCTTTTCCACCTCTCATGGCCAAAATGAGGGTGGCCGACTATCTCCAATTGCTCAAAGGGAGTCGCTCGAGCCACCACCTCCTTTTTTTTTTCTTTTTTTTCAATTTTTTTAAGTTTCTTTTTTAATTTATTTTTATTTAAATGAGTCTTTACATCATTTAAATTTTAATGGGAAGGGATTCATGATGTGTTTAAGATTGTGATTTTGTAAATAAAAAAGTATGATTTTAAACAAAATCGTAAAAATCTGTTTTGGATTACGATTTTAAAAATATCGATTTTCAAATGTGTGATTTGAAAACATAATTTTTAAAAATGTAATTAAAGGTTTAGCAAAATCGCAGTATAACCTTTTTAAAATTGTATATTTGAAAAAAAAAAAAACTTATTACGTGCGATTTGAAAACGCAGTGCTTTTCAAATCACCATTTTTTAAAAAAACACAATTTCAAACGATTAATTTTTTACAATTTAATTTAAAATTACACCTTTTAACTATGAAACCACAATTCTAACCGCACATGAAATCATAAATTCAAACGAACGTAAGATGCAATAGAAAATTAGAAATAAGTTAAAAATAACAATTTAGAAAAATAAAAGGCCAAAAGTCTTAGAACTTAGAGCATTTACATTGGGTTCAGCAAATGTTTGGCTAAATTTTAGCTAAAACTTAACTTTTTTCATTTTAGCTAACAACTTAAAAAAAAAATCTACATATGGCTCAGTATTTTAGCTAACAATTTTTACTATTTTATTTAAATATTCATTATCTATTATTTCTTTATTCTTTCTCTAACAATCATATTTTTGAAACCTTATCATTTTCTAACAATTATATTTTTTAAAATTTGTCATTTTTTTATTAATCATATTTTTAAAAATTCATTTTTTTCATAATGGTCATTTTTTAAAAAAATTTATCTTTTTCTAAAGGTTTTTTTTTTTTTTTTTTTTTTTTTTTTTTTTTTTATAAAAAAGAAGCATTCAATACCAGAGAGGAATACTTGAAAAAAAAAAAAAAAAACCCGAGGGGAAAGCAGGCGGGAAAAAAAAATAAAGCAGAAAAGAAGGAGCCGAAGAGAAGAAAGGTACAGGAAAAAATACAAAGAAAAGAAAGAAGAAGAGAGAGAGGAGAGAGATAATTATTTTATTAGTTAAAAAATGGTTTGGTCGGAGCTACAGTGCTCAACCAAAGTTGCTGAGCACTGTAATAGCTCAGGAAATTATTGGGTATTTTGCTGAGCTAAATGTGGGAGTCTTTTTTAAAATTTTTTCTATAAGACTCAATAAAATAATTTTTTAGCTATTTTATTAAGTCCAATATGAATGCTATTAAAGAAAGAGTGGTGATTGGCATCAGCCCAGGCTGATGCTGGGTTAAATCAGAGGAGAGAAAAAAAAAATATATATATATATATATATACTATTCACGGAGCTCATAAACAGTAAAATTATTGTTCATGTGCCTAGGCTGATGCTACGATGCATCAGCCAGGCTGTGTTTTATCTTTACTCTTAAGGAAAACCACAAGGGCGGTGACAGGAGAGGAGTCAAATACGCGAAGGAGAAAGGAAAACACCGAAAGAATCTGAAACCGTCCGTTGCCGTGAATCGGACGGCTCCAAAAGTCTAGGGGTCATAGAACATTCTCGAATTCTTAGCGCTAACACTATATAATCCGCGCTTAACCAGCCTCCATAGTCTCACTTTGTAACCCTAGCTCTTTCTCTCTTTTTAGCTCTCAGATCTCTCTTAGTTTTTCTTTCTATTTATTTCGTCGACACAACCAAGAGTCAAACTACGATGGCCGGTAAAGGAGAAGGCCCAGCGATCGGAATCGATCTCGGTACCACGTACTCGTGCGTGGGAGTTTGGCAACACGACCGTGTCGAGATCATTGCCAATGACCAGGGTAACAGAACGACGCCGTCCTACGTCGCCTTCACCGATACGGAGCGTTTGATCGGAGATGCGGCCAAGAACCAGGTCGCCATGAACCCCATCAACACCGTCTTCGGTAAGATCTGAGCTCCTACGAACATATTTTCTTTTACTGTTTCTTAGATCTGAATATTCGTGCCTTGATTTGTTATTCTAGGTCTTAGATTTATGTTAACATGAAGATTTGGATTTCTTTATTTTAAGCTCCAATGGAATATATTAGATCTTAGTTTCTTTGTTGTTGACGATGTGCGTGTGCTATTTGGTTTTGGTTGATTGGTGATTTGGTCAAAGTAGTTCAGATCTGCATTGTTTAGTTTAGATTTAATGTTCGTGTGGATTCTGTACGTATAACATAACTCCAATCGATCTGATGAATGTTGAAGTTATTTTCCTTTCATGATATTGTATTGAAGATCTATTAATTAGCGATTAAGTAGTTGTTATGCCCTATTTACTTGGACGGTGTTATTGTTTCAGCTTTGAAGAAATAAGTAATTTTTGTTTGTTTTTATAATATGTTCTCTTAGATTTAAGAAAAATCTTCATTTATACACGAGGTTAACACTGGTATAGATTTTTTTGTCTTATTTTTATTGTGATTACTAATTTTCAAGATGATTTCGACTAACTTTGATTGTTAGTGAGATGAATTACTATGTTACGCACTGTTTAAGTTGTGGCGATCATTATTTAGAATCAAAAAACAATTGATAGTGTAGGTTATAAAAATTCAGAAAATAATTTTGATTTTTTAATGCAATCATTTGACTGCTTGTTGGGTGTTATGGGCTTTTGTATTGGTAGTGCATGTCGGATGACTATTTGTGTGTGAAATAATTGTATAAATGCATTGTTTTTTTATTCTGTTTGTTTATTATATAATGTTCAGGTATCCGGGTTATACTTACTTGTACTTATCTTTGTAGATGCAAAGAGGTTGATTGGTAGGAGATTCAGCGATGCCTCAGTTCAGAGTGACATGAAGTTGTGGCCATTCAAGGTCTTAAATGGCCCTGGTGAAAAGCCCATGATTATGGTCAGCTACAAGGGTGAGGATAAGCAATTTGCCGCTGAAGAAATCTCTTCCATGGTTCTTATGAAGATGCGTGAGATTGCTGAGGCTTACTTGGGTTTCCAAATCAAGAATGCCGTGGTCACTGTTCCTGCATACTTCAATGACTCTCAGCGTCAGGCTACTAAGGATGCTGGTGTCATTGCTGGTCTCAATGTTATGCGTATAATCAATGAGCCCACTGCGGCGGCCATTGCCTATGGTTTGGACAAGAAGGCAACCAGTGTTGGCGAGAAGAATGTCTTGATTTTTGATCTTGGTGGTGGTACCTTTGATGTCTCTCTTCTTACTATTGAAGAGGGTATCTTTGAGGTGAAAGCCACAGCTGGTGACACCCATCTTGGTGGTGAAGATTTTGATAACAGAATGGTGAACCACTTTGTTCAGGAATTCAAGAGAAAGAACAAGAAGGACATCACCGGCAACCCCAGAGCTCTTAGGAGGTTGAGGACATCATGTGAGAGGGCGAAGAGAACTCTCTCATCCACTGCCCAGACAACCATTGAAATTGATTCTTTGTATGAAGGAATTGATTTCTACTCCACCATTACCCGTGCTAGATTTGAGGAGCTTAACATGGATCTCTTTAGGAAGTGTATGGACCCTGTTGAGAAGTGTTTGAGGGATGCGAAGATGGACAAGAGCACAATCCATGATGTTGTCCTTGTCGGTGGCTCAACCAGAATTCCCAAGGTCCAGCAGCTTTTGCAGGACTTCTTCAACGGGAAGGAGCTCTGCAAGAGCATCAATCCCGATGAGGCAGTTGCTTATGGTGCTGCAGTCCAAGCTGCCATTTTGAGCGGTGAGGGCAACGAGAAGGTGCAGGATCTCCTGCTTTTGGATGTCATCCCTCTCTCCCAAGGTTTGGAAACTGCCGGAGGTGTCATGACCGTGTTGATTCCCAGGAACACTACCATCCCCACAAAGAAGGAGCAGGTGTTCTCTACCTACTCTGACAACCAGCCTGGTGTGCTGATCCAGGTCTACGAGGGTGAGAGAACAAGGACCAGGGACAACAACTTGCTTGGTAAATTTGAGCTTTCAGGAATCCCTCCTGCTCCCAGGGGTGTTCCTCAGATCACAGTTTGCTTCGACATTGATGCTAATGGTATCTTGAACGTGTCTGCCGAGGACAAGACCACTGGTCAAAAGAACAAGATCACCATTACCAATGACAAGGGTAGACTCTCGAAGGATGAGATCGAGAAGATGGTTCAAGAGGCAGAGAAGTACAAGTCAGAGGACGAAGAGCACAAGAAGAAGGTTGAGACCAAGAATGCCCTGGAGAACTACGCATACAACATGAGGAACACTGTGAAGGATGAGAAGATTGGTGAGAAGCTTTCTCCAGCCGATAAGAAGAAGATCGAGGATGCCATTGAGCAGGCCATCCAGTGGCTCGACAGCAACCAGCTAGCGGAGGCTGATGAGTTCGAAGACAAGATGAAGGAATTGGAGAGCATCTGCAACCCAATTATTGCTAAGATGTACCAGGGCGCTGGAGCTGACATGGGCGGTGGTGTTGATGAGGATGTTCCTGCTGGAGGCAGCGGTGCAGGCCCCAAGATCGAGGAAGTCGACTAATTTGTTTCGCATTTCCCAATATATTAGGTGTTTATTTTTAAGTTTCATGGATTTTACTTTATCGGATTTTGAATTCCATTTTGTGGCTTTGAATCTTTATTACTACTTTTGTTCAAAGCCAAATTATATGTTTATGTTTCCGTTTTGAGTACCCGATTACATTGAGGCATTGTTGTTGCCTGGAAACTTAATTTCAAGTTTGGAGATTTATGGGTTACAGTAGCAAATATATTTTTCTTCATTCTTCATTTGCAAGCTAGTTCTCTGTTACTTGGCGAAAAACATCTGTTTTTTTAATCCTATTGATATTTTGAGTATTGCTGGAATCAGCAAAGATCTAGTATATGCCTAGATCGTCAGAAGCTCCCAGGAAGACGAGCAAAAGCGACATTAATAATTATAGCATGGAAGCTTGCACTCTAACCTAACCTAGAAAATTCGATGCTGATGTCTGTCCTAGATATTTTTTAGTAGCGGTCATAGAGAGAAGGTTAAAGATGTTTCTTCGTTTACTCTGGAATATGGTTTATTTCTCTTAAAAAATTCTCTAGCATTATTAGAGCATCGGTAAAATAGCCATCCAAAAAGTGCAAGTTTTTATTTTAGCTACTTATTTCTTTATAAACACTTTAACAGACATTTTATATTACACTCTCTATTTCTTTAAATATTAATTTTAAATACTTTTTTATTATTTTCTTCTATTTCTCTCTCTCTTCGGTCTCTCTCCCGCAACCTTCTTCCTCTCTCTCGTCTCTTCTCTCTCTCTCTCTCTCTTTCGAAACAGATCAAGCATTCATCTCTCTTAGAGCACCATTTTCATGTCTCTCTTTCGAAACAGATCAAGCATTCATCTCTCTTAGAGCACCATTTTCATGTCCAAGGGAATTTCAGTTTAGTGGTGGAGATGGAAAAGGGGCGGCGGTAGAGTGGGTTTGGTGGTGGAGATGGAAAGCTGAAAAGGGGCGGCGGCGATGGTGGGTGTGGTGGGTGGGCGCAGTAGCTATGGGTGTGTTGGGTGGGTGCCATATCCATGGCTTTGTGGGTATGGTGAAGGGAAAGGGGGAGAGGGAGAGGGAAAGGGAGAGGGGTGGGTACGGTGAGTTGCAGGTGATGGTGAAGGTGAAGGGGGAAAGGGAAAGGGAAAGGGAGAGAGAGAGAGAAAGAAGAAAAAAAGAAGGTCTAGAGATGGAGAAGGTGCGGTGGCAGAATGGGTTTTTGTGGTGGAGGTGCTGTTGCGGCAACAGTGGGTGGGTCTGGTGGGTTCAAGAATTCGTCGTGAAGGGGGAGAGGCAGAGGGAGAAAGAAGAGGAAAAAAATAATAAAAAAAGCTTGAAATGTGTTATAGTAAATTTTCATAAATGAAAGTTGACTGTAGTAAATGGAAGGTGGGCTTTTATTATAGAGGGACTGCTGGATGAAATTTTTTTGTTAAAACAACTAAATATAACTAGTATTGCCCATTTTAGAGTGTCTGCTAAAGATGCTCTTAGTCTTCTGGTCAAATAATCTAGTAGGACCGACTTGTCCAGGTTTTTGTATTTGTAAACAAGACATGCTTTTACTATCTTTTACTAAATGTTCTCACATTAGATTACATTCGACGTCTCTAGGTTGTCGCTCTTTAATAGAGGAGCGGAGAAAATAGCTAACCAGAAAAGTTTCATATTCTTTTCCATTTTTTTTTGTTAATAATTGAAAACGGGACAGGGGGTCACAGGGCTACGGTCCTTCTCACTTACTCTTGATTTGAATGGAATAAAGAATAAGAAATCAACTAATAATGCTTTCAAACAACGAGATGTGAAGCATTCATTTTGCTAAATAATGTACTCTAAAATTAGCACTTTTATAAAACTTTCAAAACTTTATAATAATAAAAAGAAAGCAAATTAACATTATAAATAATACTAGAGAAATTTCAAGACGTAAATAGACTGGGTTGTTGATCGGCAAGAGTAAATGGACTCCATAGTCGGCAGTAGTTTGAACAGCTAGTAAAGCTGCATAAGCTTCTCCAATAGCTACATCTTAGAGGTGAACAATTAATTAATTTGCTTTTATAATATTACCGTTAGAGTTGCTTTGCTTTTATAATATTACCATTAGAGTTGCTCAAAACAGTGGGAACAACCACAAATTCATGCTGCATAGTTACATCATAATTGATTTTGATGCCGCCAAGAGGAGGAGGCCAAAGAGAAGATAGGTAGGAATCAAACCAAGCCATAGAATAAAAATTCAACTTAGAGGCAATCTGTTAAATGGATTGAGATATTATTGCCTGCCCATATAAGAGATTACTTTTAACTTCTCGCGTACCTTATTTCATCTTGACATTTGGTAAATAAGATTGAGATATCCTTCGTCATCCTAATATATTATGTTATTTACCCAGGAAATTTATTAAAAAAAAAAAACACGTGCGCCCATAAGTCGATAGAATCATTGGATCAAAGACACTTGATAGAAGGCCAGCGGGCGAGGCTAATGACATTAACTGAGATAAACATGCATTTTGTGTCCACAAAGAGAATAGATTTTTCTGTTTAAATATTTGAATAAAAATATTTAGATTTTCCAAAATGCTTTTTTGTCCTTTCATAGCAAAAACCGAAAAACAAAAACGGAAACATGATAAGATGAGCTGAAAACCTCACTTGACCCTTAGGAGCCTGGCTAATACGGTAATACCAAAATCATTTGAATGAAGTCACTCTGAGGGTATATTTGATAAAATCTTTTTTTGTTTAAAAAAAAAAAAAATTGAAGTGAAAACATACAAGGCAATTATGATATTTTTCCAATAAAAAAAGGCATATCATATTATATATAGAAAGGTCACACAGGTGAGTAGGCCTCAAAGAGTTCTCAAAATCTGTTCCCTCCCAGAATTACTGATCTTTTGCTTTGAGTAGAGCTGAGTGTTCGTCCGGCGTCCGTTTTAGGTGAAAAAAAAAAATCGTCTTTTTTTATTAAAGGATAAAAAATTAAAAAAAAAACTAGATTTTTTTAACAAAACATAGATTCAAGCTTATTTTATTTCAATTTCATAACGTTAAAAAAAAATAGAGATTTGACAAATTTAAAACTATTTTTTAATAAAAAGGATAATTTTTTATTTATTTATTTTTCACCTAAAACGGACGCCAAACGCATCTCTTTGCAAAGCTTCAACCTCACCCACCATCCAAAGGACGGACATTACCCAAAAAGGCCAGAAAAGTGTCGCCTGCCTCAACTGAGATTGTCTGGTTATTCATGGAATCCACTTATCCCATAAACCTAGAACGCGGAAAAGTAAAAGAACACCATATATTAATAAACATTGCTGTACCCAAGAAAATATCATTCATATACGACGCCATCCTTGACCCTCCCCCACATCCATCCATTGCCGTTGACTCAGCCTCCATAAATATCAGACCCACATAACATTTCTCTAATATCATTCAAAAAAATAAAAAAAAGAAAAAAAAAATCCTTAAAAGAGAATATCTTTTGGCTTAGGTGATGTGATGTGACCCTATTGGCCTATGATAAGCGTTTCACAAACAGACAGTGTTAGGCACAACCAGGAAAAAAGGGTCATTGATCTCAGTCAATAGACTCAATACCTGTATTTGGATGGATTTACTTGTAACAAAATACACTACCCTCCACAAACAGAGCCATTTTCTGAACCCCCCTTGACAGATTCCTCCATCCCAAGTTAATAAAATAGAGAGAGATTCTGTGACAGAATTAGGACCATAATATTTGCATGCAAACACCTGTGCTGCTGCATTTCTGGGTGGGCCGAAATATGATTTCAAGAGCACAAGTGATGTTTTTGGCTGAATCTTTGCTTTTGCATTGTTTGTTTATGTGCTAAGAAATGGCAAGTCATACTGAGTGATGGGAGTCACTCACCTTCATCCAAGAGAAAGATATGTCCAAGACTGGAAAATGGTTTAACAGCAGATAGTATGAACAAGTTAAATGCTGCTTGAAGAAGTATAAAATTTGAATTTTAAAAGTTTTATGCATTTGATAGAATAAAAAAAAAAGTGTAGAGAATAATATTGATGTCAACAATATCTTACAATTATGTGCTCAGAAATATCTAGTACACAAAGTTCACTTGCTATATTAATCCAGAAACATGGGAACCATCTCACAATCACAATTATAAAATACCTTCTTATTTGCGTGTCTCACAAACTACGCGATACCTCCATTGAAACTTCCTAAGCTATCAATAAAAAGAACCTCGAAATTGAGAGACAAGTTTACAGAAGATATATATCTATCCAAGCCATGCAAGAAGGTAATTTAACTTGAGATATAATAACTTCATAAATAACTAGAATCTGACTGTAAGTTGAAGAATCAAGAATCATTACAATCAACAGCTGACCAGATTCATGGGCATAAATACCACAACAGTTAGTGAGCAAAAATTACTAACAGGCAAATGTGAGATGATGCGCATTTCGTGTCATAGAATACACTGTATGGTACAAAAGTTAGTAAAACAATGAAGCACCATGGTATGGCAACAACCCTTACAATTCTAAATAAACGCTTATCTCAAGTCAACATAAGATCATTGCCTCCTAGGTGAGGGCGAAGGCAAACACGAACCTCATGTTCTTCAGGCCCCACACGAAGTTTTGGCACCATAATCTCAAGCACAGATCCTGGTCCGTCATAATAAGCTTCTATGTTAGCATCTTCAGGAATTCGGGTTGAAAGTGGTATTTCTCTAACAAATTCCCCTGGCGGGCAGTGTTCAGAAGAAATATCGGTAAGCTTGAACGTCCTATCATGCCGCTTGATGAATGGCATGCGAGATGTGCTCACACAAGATACCTTTATGATACCATGAGTGAGAGTATTTCTCCAAGAAACTTTCACCCTCTGAAGATCCACAAAGGGCAAGCTGATAATGATTAGATACCCTTCTTTATCCTCGTATATTGTTTTTGCAGCTGTAACAGGTCCATAGACATCCTTCATTACCCCACTAAAGTCATTCAACCAGTGCGGCTCATTAGGGTGAATTTCCATATCCGGAATTCGATCAGAGGGAGGATTGACAGCCAAGAAGCAATCGTCATCATTCCCATGTGGGAAAAAGTCCTTCCTCCTCTTGCCGCTGACAGGTGATAGGTCCATTGCATCGCCATTAACATGGTTAGACGGTTGAGTTGACAAATTCAGGCCAGAACCATTGAGCAATTTCTTTGAGTGGGAATTGGAGGCATTCTTTATTGGAGGAGCTGGCCTCTCAAGCTCAAAATCTGTGTTGGGAAGGTTTCTCCATGAACTAAAATCACTTGCTTCTTGTGGGATTGAGAAGTTCAAGTCCCTGCCCGTGAGTTCCATCCATCTCTTCCGCTCTTCCTCATCAAGACCCATGAGACCGGGTGATGGAACAACCTCAATCCCATGCACACACTGGGGATTTGACAGACCCCTATAGTGCTTCCGTTGCATCCTGTGGGATCGGACAAAACCCTTATCGACGCTAAAGGGAAATGGACGCTCTCCTTGACGAGAATGCCCATTCATGTAACTCCTGAGCTGCATCTTACCCAATGCATTCTCTGGCCTCTCCTTGAAAACCCACATGTACATATTCTCCATGTCATGCTGAACCATGAAAACATCGAGCTTGAGATCAGATTTGTCAAACCCGGACACCCCATTGCTGTCCCTGATAATCTTGGCCTTCGATTTATCATTCAATGCGGGCTTAAAGTAAAAGCTAAAGAAAACCCAAGCACCCCAAATGCTATCAACCCGCTTGGCACATTTCCTTCCAGCCTTGGGGACAGTAAGGAAACTCTCAGTCTCGTAAACTTGTGGAGCAAGCCCAACCTCTAGAATATCACAGGGGTCGGAATTCCATGACTGCGGAGGTGGGCTGCGCTCAGCCGACAAGGGTAAATTGATATCGGGCGGACGGGAAAGAATGATTTGTCGGTTCATCTCCAAATCCAAATCGTCGTGCGAGGAGGCGCTGGAATCCATTGACAAGAGCGTAGATGGATGGTGATTCTCCATTGAAAGGGCTGTGAGCAGAGAATCTCCCATTTCTTAGCTCATCTCCTTCGTAAGGGGTTTTGTTGCTGGTGGGGTTGAATATTTTGCCATCCCCAATACAACAATTCAACAAAACAACCTCATAAACACCTTCAATCAAATCAATCAATCCCCAGTATATCTCCCCTCCATCAAACCCCTAGATTTATCAATCAGATAAAAAATTCCTCACAAACCCACATCAATTAATCAACAAAAAGTATTCAACAAACCCACCAAAAAAAAGATAAGATTTTTAGAGTATACAAGTATAAAAGAAAAAAAAATAAAACCAAACAAAACCAAAAGAACAAAAAAAAAAAAAAAAAAAAGTTTTTCTCTTCAATCTCTACCTAGCCCAGGAAAGAGATTCAGAAAACGCTAAAGAACGACTATATCCAACCCTACCCCAAGAATCCCCCGAAATCCTCCAAACACAGGTGGGAAACACTGAATCATAACCATCAAATCCATAAAAACCTATTCTTTTTACTCTTCCTCACACATACACACCCACACACCCACACAATAAAAAAAAAAAAGTAAGTTAAAAATCCAGAGACCCAAGAAGAAGATTGGGGATCTTCAAAGATTACCTTTTGGGATAAGCATCAGGGAATCGAGAGGAAGAGGGGGCTCCAGAGGCGACCATGATGCTCATCTCCACCATATCATCATCTACAACGACCATTTCCTTCCCTCTTGTTTTCTCTTTCTCTCTCTCTATTTTTTTTTTCTTTGGTCTTTTTTTCTTTTTCTTCCTCTCCCTTTTGTTTCCGTCAAAAGAAACAGAGAAGTGTGTAGGGTAAGAGTGTGACTGTGAGAGGAAACGTAGCCGTCACTCCCCGTCTCATTTTAAAGCCGGCTTTCGTTGGTAAAAGCCCGCACTAGATAGCACCACCACATATCTTCGCCGTTTGCTTACGGTGACGCCGCACGTGTGCGTTGCGTGTTTTGTGTTTTCTGAGGTCAATACTCGATCGGAATTGTGGTGTATGATAGCCGTTTAGTCTATCAATCACCTCCAACGATTTGAGAGATTTTTTTTTTTAGCTTTTTATTTACATGGTCTGTGTTTATGCCTCAACCTTTGGTCTGTTGGTCACCTATGACGTTTAGCTTAAATTAATCAAAAATATATATTATATATAATATTATATATATATATTATATATATTATATATATATATAATATATATATAGGGAGATGATTGACATGAGCCGGGGCTGATTCAACAGTGAATCAACCTGGACATGATGAGAATAAAAAAAAATTTTTAAAAAAAATTATTTTTTAATTATGGGACCCACCCAAAGCACTATTCACATACCAGGCTAATTCACTGTTGAATCAGCCTGGACTGTGATATATATTTACCGATATATATATATATTATATATAATAATATATTATATATATATATGATAATCTAAGTATACAATTCCAATGAACTTATCAATATTTTTTTTTGTTTATAACCACCTAATTGGTCATATAAAAATATTAAGGTGCTTTGACAGAGTTAAGCTTCTGTTTCTTTTGGGTTTCAAATAGGGAAGGAACCAAGTGTTGACCATAAGGGACTATATTATTATATGCGGCAATTTGTGTTCGTGTGACGAATTTAAATTATATTGATATCTGGGTATTAGATTATATGAGATAATTTTAATTTAATCTATTTAAATAAATGAGTCATAACCTTCAATTTTAATTGGCCTGCTAATTTTATATTGAGCTTACTAGTCATGTTAAAAATTACAAGCTAACTATTTGGGTTTTAATTTTTTTAATATATATAACTTAAAAATTAAGTTTGACCTTTCATTTATACTATAAACGTGTAAATCGTTTATATGGGTGCTTATAAGAGCTAGGCGTTAAAAAAGAAAAAAAAAAATAACTTGTTATAAAAACATCTCTAATGTATGCTCTAAATGGTTAATAATAGTTATATTCAATTATTATCGGTCTTTTTTAGTGACCATCAGGTGTTTTAAAATAAGGAATTTGCTACAATATACAACTACATATAAATTGATACTATTTGAAGTAAATTTTTGTTCTTTTTTTCATTAATCATTTTCATTTCTCTATTTTCTTTCCCACTCTTTTTAATAAAATTAATATTTTAAAAAAATAAATTGTTAAATGAATAATCTGTTAAAATTTATATTAAAAAATTAATAATAATAAAAAAAAGGTGTGTATTTTGAGTGGCTAGAGCGGCTAAAATAGCCGCCGCTTGACATTTCTAACAGGGGTTAAACTTTTGTGTAATTAATTGGGTTTGAAAGATAATCGATGTGTTTGAAAAGTATACCCGTTTATATGGGTGCTTTATAAGAGGGCTAACTCCCTGATAAAGTGTTGTTAGGACAACGAAAAAAAAAAACAAAGAAAAAAAGGAAAAAAAAGGTACACACACTTACGTGTTCTAACATATTATACCTAAAACCACATCCATTATCTTTTTTGACAAGTCTAATCTCCATTTCATTTTAAATAGGTAATCAAATTTTAAAGTTTTTACATTTAATGCTTTACATAAAGTTTGTATAGTTTTCATAAACTTTCAGCACTTTAAATGTCAATCACTTAATTATTTCGTCAAGATTCATTATTAATTCTGTCAAAAATTTTAAAATACTCATATATTCATTTATTTTTTAAATCTCAAAGATTCAGGCATGAGATTCAAATGTGGATATTTTGAAAATTTTGGCACCCATCCGTTAAAATTTAGGAAAAAAATCATTTTTAGTCCTTAAGTTTTTATATGATTTAATTTAGTCCTTAGGTTTCTAATTTCAAGAGTATGGTCCTTAATTTTGTCTAGATTTAATTAAGTCCCTCTATTCACTTTTTATCAAAATAAAATGGTTTCATCAATAAACCTCATTTGTTAATATTAATAGGCAACACTAAAATGACCTCTAAAAAAAAAAAAGAAAAAAAACTTTTAACTTCATATTAGCTCTTGTTTATCAATGATACCGTAGTCCAACTTTCCACGGCTTCGATTCTGAAATTGACACACGATCTGTGAAATCTCCATTCCACGTGCAGAACATGAGGGACCGGCACGTTTTCTTTTGAGTAGGCAAAATTGCAATTGGTAACCTTTTGCATTTTTTTAACATATTATACCTAAAACCACATCCATTATCTTTTTTTGACAAGTCTAATCTCCATTTCATTTTAAATAGGTAATCAAAATTTAAAGTTTTTACATTTAATGCTTTACATAAAGTTCGTATAGTTTTCATAAACTTTCAGCACTTTTAATGTCAATCACTTAATTTATTTCGTCAAGATTTATTATTAAATTCTGTCAAAAATTTTAAAATATTCCTATATTTCATTTATTTTTTAAATCTCAAAGATTCAGGCATGAGATTCAAATGTGGATATTTTGAAAATTTTGGCACCCATCCGTTAAAATTTAGGAAAAAATCATTTTTAGTCCTTAGGTTTTTATATGATTTGAATTTAGTCCTTAGGTTTCTAATTTCAAGAGTATGGTCCTTAAGTTTTGTCTAGATTTTAATTAAGTCCCTCTATCACTTTTTCATCAAAATGAATAGTTTGTCATATATCACTTGTGTCTCAATTCACATGCTAGCGTTCATATCAACACTTAATATTAATGTCATATCATTAAGCGTCAATTCATTCTAAAAAAAAAAACTAAAAAAAAAAAAAAACAAAAGACCTAACTTAAAAAAAATAACCATCTTCTTTGTCATCTTAATCTTCTAGATTTGTAGTATTAAAAGAATAATCATTAGCTTTGACGTTAATATAGACCTTGACATGTCAAACGAGACACACATGACAAATAAAAAATCGTTAATTTTGACAGTAAAATGATAGAGGGACCAATTTCAAAACTTAAATAAAACTTAAGGATCTTATTCTTAAAATTGAAAACTTAAGGACTAAATTCAAATCAAATGAAAACTTAGGGATTAAATATGATTTTTCCCTAAAATTTAATGAAAAATCTTACCAAATGGGGTAAATGAAATAAATTAAAAGTTCATAGTACCAAAGTGAGAGTTTTTAAATATTGTGGGGCATGTCAAAATGGCTAGAAATTTTATGGGCTATTTAAAGTTTTTCCTAAAGTTAATGTTAGCACATTTTTTTAAAAACTTAAATAATGTGGTATTATGTACCCCGTTAGATATAACAACTTTAAATCATAACCAAAAAATTAATAGTATTCATTTTAAATGGATCCGATTCCTATGCTTCTTAATTGGTGCCTAAAACCAGGTTACTTAACTCCAAAAACAACTTCTTCCTTAAATGTTAATAACTGTTATCTTTTCAAATTTTGTTTCCTTCTATTTTATAAAGAAAAATGATAAAAATCACACTAGCATCTCATTTCTATCTAATCTAGTAGTGTTTATTGATCTTTTTTTTTTTTTTTTTTTTTTTTAAGTGCGTGTAAGAATTATATGTTTTAAAAATTTATGTAATTTTAAATATACTTAGACATATATCAATTTAATAAATTGAATTTAAAGAAATTTCTCAAATACAATTTTTTTTTAAAAAAAAAAATTGTTCGCCACGAATTATCATCAATTGATTAATCTCATTATATAAACAATTGGTTTGATTATTCAATTTCGTTTTCTCTTCCTAAATTTGCGGTTGGAGGTCCATAAAGCTTTAAAGAAAAAAGTGTTGTCCACCACCACCAAGTATAGTCCCTGTTAGTTGCTGGGTGTCCTATTACACATATGAACATTTGAATCAACAAATATTTATCTAAAATTTAATTAAATAATAATTTTTTTAGTTATTTATTTATTCAAAGTATTTACATTAATTCACTATTTTAGCTATTCATTTGTATTATTTAATTTAATTTAATCTTTTTTTATTATTCTTCAAAGACGAGCCAATCGATTGAGTTCTTTTTTTTTTATTATTAATTTAATTATAATTCGTTCACACGTCCGAACAAAACAAATTTGTTGAGCGTTATAACAGCGCTAGTCAATTTTTTAGTCAAAATAATTATACAGATGTGGAGCTTTTCTTTTTTTAATATATTTTTTTTTGTTACACAACCAGCCAGAATAACTTTTTACGATGCTCCCTAGCAACTTCTTAAACCATGTCTCTCCTCCAATGAAAAGTGGGATTCCTTTTATAGTGTTGTTATATATAGATATTAATATAAGAGCTTTAATTTTCTTGTAATCATGTAAGTAAAGTATGGGAGGCCTGCTTTTCTGCAATAAGATAACAAGTGAACGACTAGAACTAAAGCCATGTGAGGAAGGTTTGGTTCAATTATCATCATATAAAATTCCTTTTTTTTTTTTTCTTATATGATTATTATTATTATTATTATAATAAATTAATATAACCAAGTCCATTATTAGCTTTGTCTATCAACTGCAATAATGTCCTCATGGACCATTAAGGCATGCACTAAAAGCAGCCTAAAAGATAACACTGACAACAGAGTTTTCTCATTCATATGCCTCACCACATGTCGGTCGCTTTCTTGTGTACAAATGTTGTTGCAATTTTTGATACCTACTTCTGTATGCCTTTTATTCAAGTCAAATTTGGAGGAGTTTTTCTCCATCTTTAGGGTTCGAGCTAGATATCTCTCTTTGAAGAGCATTTTTAGTGAGCTTTTCAAATAAAAATTAAATTTGAGGAGAACAATTTATTTTTTTTTAATTTAGAGAATCACTTTTAAAAGGAACTTAAACATTAAACTTACTACATCTTTCTCTACTTTAGTTAAATATTCTTTTTTAATTTTTTCTTTGTTCTTGCAATTGGTAGATAAGAGATAGGAGAAAAATGAATATATAAGCTTGAAAAACTAACTAATTTTCACTTTTTGGCTCTTGATATTTGGAGAGCTTGTCTAAAAAAAGTTAAATTTGAAATAGAGTAGAGAACTTGTTAAATTACTTCTTCTTTTTTTGTGAGTTTTTTTTCAAGTATTTAGAGAAAGGATAAATTTGAAGAGCTCACTAGAAATGCTTTAATACCATGATAAATCATCATTTATTTCAAAAATTTAAATTTATCTATTTATTTTAAAAGCTTAAATTTATAAAAATAATGAATTTAATCATTTAATTAGTATTCTAACAAGTAAAAGAGTTCCTACACCAAAAAAAGAAAAAAAAAATGTAAGGCTTAGAATAATTTATTAGGCAGCAGACAGCTTATGGAAAAGTCCCAAACTCTGCAATTATCTTATAGTTGTTTTAATCGGGTTCAGCAATAATGATATCTCCTAACATACCATTTATTTAAGTTCTTGGGATAAATGGTTAATTAATATGATATTAAAACTCCGCATTTTCAATTAAATATTCAACATGAGAGGGAGTTTGAGTGCATACATGAATGAGGTATTAATGTATTAATACCTCGTTTGGTTTGCGGAATGACTATTCCATTTGGAAAAGGAATAATTATTCCTTGGAATAGAAGAATGTGGAATGGAATAGTTATTCCTATTCCTTAGTTTGGTTGTGACGATGAAATAGATTACTGAATAGATATTCTTTATTTGGTATAGTGGAATATGCTGGTGAATATAATCATATTGTAATCAAAATTTTCTTAAAATACCTTATAATACAAATATAATTTAAGGACGTTTTCTTCTTTATTTTTTAAACAAAACCGTTATACTATAACTTTTTTTTGAAAAAAAAAAAAAAAAAAGTCAGTTTTTTTTTTTAAAGTTCATAGTTTTTTGTTTTTTTAAAAAATTGTCAAGTTTTTTTGTTTTTTTTTTTGTAAAAAAAGAAAAAGCATATCAACAAAATCATCATATTTACCATCAATTTTATTTTATTTTATTTTTTTTTAAAAAAAAACAAAAAAGCACATCACCAAATGGTTTTATAATACTAAAAAAAAAAAAATTAATGTTGGAGTGTGAGGGGCTTTTATGAGAAGATGCTGCAATAATTCTATTCCTGGTAGGAAAAGGAAATAGGTATTCTCTCATTTTTAAAAGGAATACGTATTCCTCTTCGTAAGGGAATAAGTATTCATATAGGAATAAACTATTCCTATGAATAGGCTCTTACCAAATAAATGAATGACCATTCCATAGGAATAGTCATTCCATTCCAGGACCTATTCCGCAAAACAAACGGGACCTAATTAAATAATTAAATTTGTTATTTTTTATCTGTCTAAGCTTTTAAGATAAATTTAAATTTTAACGATCCCTAGAAAGATTTTTTTTTTAAAATTTTTTTTTCAAAAAAGCACAATAAATTTGTCCTTTGAGACCTCTAATGAGCTCTTACAACAGTTATAAATTAAATTAGCATGTAGCATATACACACACTAACTCCTCTCTCATTGGACAAGAAAGTGCAATCTACTTAGGATCAACACTTTCTGGGCACTGAGACATTGTTTATTAAGAGAAAATTAAAAGCAACTACAAAAACTTGATATATCATTCATCCGTTTTTGAAAATGAAGGACATGTGCTTGAAATTTATTTAATTATATATTGATAGGGTGGGGTGATGGAACTGGAACCCAACAATTGTTTAATCAATCCACTTATATAGTAGTAGAAGAAATAAATGTTGGGTTTATTATTTATATGGGAAAAGCGTAGATTAAAAAAAAAGATCACTTTCTTTCTTTCTTTTTCTACTTTTCTTGATAGTCACATTATTAGCCTCAGATAGCACCTTTGAGTTTTCTTCAGGTTCTTCTGGTTTGAGGCTTTCCTAGCTGCTTCTCCTTTCAGATACGTACGAGGAAATAGGAAGATGGCCACATCCACATGGTTCTATAATTATTTTAAAGCCAGGCCTGGCTATCACTTTTGTTTCATTAAATTCATTGGTTGGATGGAATAAGGAATGAGATAGAATGGAAACACCCTGCCTTGCTTGCCCAAAAAGTTGGATAAAAAAAGAAGAAAGAAAAAAAATGTTATTATTAATGGGCCTGCTTATTGGGCCGGGCAACCTGAAGTCGGAGCATTTTAATTGGGCCAGAGTACTTTTGGTTGGGTGGGATTGATCACTCAATTGTTGAACACACACCAAGATGATATGCGTATGTGTTGAAATAGTAATTCAATGATTAAGTTCACATGTTTTTATGAGCTTAAAATTTTAGAATAAATTATGGTTTAACATGGTATTAAAGTAAAATTTTTGAGTTTAAACCTAGTTTTTTCATTGTTCATCCCTCATATTTCAATTAAATATTCTACATGTTAAACCTTATTTATTAAAAAGAAGTTTGAGGGTACTAGTGCTCCTTAGAAGATTACTTGTAAGATACAGTCTCACTTAGCAAAGATGGAACTAAGATTTCTTATTATTAATGAGGGTCAAACTTATTTTTAAGGCTGAAAAATATGTATACTTCACAGTGTATAAAAAATTTAAGAAATTCTTTTAGCTGTACATAAATATTTAACCATAAAGACAAAAACATTAACTATATATTTATATATAAATTTGTAATTAGAAGGGAGGAGAGGGTAATGGCCTCACCGGCCTCTCTCTATCTCCGTCTCTATCACTTAATAAGGAACCAACATGAAACATAACACTTACGAGCACCTTTATAACCCATCCACGCATCCATCCACCCACCCAATATAAGATGAGATTAACTTTTTGGAGGCATAAAGTGAAGTTGGGAAGCATCTTGGATTTATTTTTGACACTGATTGGAAAAGAAATAGAAAGAATGAGATAGATCATCAAGGTGGGTTATGGGAGAATGCTGTCGGTGGATTTGGTCTGATCGTCAGCAATAATAGTACTAGCAAGTTCCGAATGAAATATTGAGAGATATTTATAAAGAAGACCGTTTAGAAAGATCCAAATTGAAGTTCCGAAAAGTAAATAAAAGGAAGGAAAGGGTGGGGGCGGGCTGGAAGGATGAATAATGAGATTTGTTTTATTAAAAAAAGAAAAAAAAAGAAAAAAAAAAAAGCCAATAATTGAAACAAGTTGTGTAGAGATCTTGAGAGAGATTGGTGGGATTTGGGATCCTACTCGTTTCACTGATCAAAAAGTGTGAGCTTTTTACATGGAAAAGCAACATCCATCTCAGCTGGCGGGAATCAAATCTTGCATCACTCACATTGCGTTAGCTTGGCTTTTGAGCATCCAAAAGAGCTTAGTTGGACCAATTGAAACCTTTCAAGTACTCATTAATTTGATGCATCAATCGAGAAGGTTTTTTTAAGTGTTAATAAAATTTAGCCCAAGTATTATAGCTTGAAAAATGTTAGATTTATAACTATTTTTTTATTATTTACTAGCATGTAATTGGAGAGTATTAATTTTTTTTTTTTAGTGGCTGACACGGCTCTAATCACATGCTGACACGTGTCAACAAGTTATAAATCGATAAGAAGATACACATGATGAAGCATTATTAGTCAATATTATGGGTTGTTATATCGAGGGATCAACCCATCTAGGCTAACAAGTTTCTACAAATAGAATAGTCACAGTTGGTTTCCTTCACTGCTTTCTTTAGGTAGGAAAAAAAAAAAAAGTTTATACAAATATTAGCATAAAACAAAAAAGATATCAATGGATTGAGACCAATGTCTTTACTGCTTTTTTTCTATAATCGAGTATATATGTAACTTTGACATTGTAAAATTATTATCTTCAAAATGATTTTATACTTATTGAGGCAATGTGTTTCAAAATTACACCCCATGTTTTGCCATAATAAACCCTTTTGTAATTGAATTGCAGAAATGTCACACACACACACACACACACACACACACACACACACATATATATATATATATATATACTTCACGAAAGCTTCAAAGAATTATAATTATAAAATATTATTAGGTAAGTAAAACTAATTATAACTAATATTTGTTAAGTATTCATGCAGTTATATATTAAATTTTAAGAATTTGTTAAGTATTTGGTAGAATTGTTTGGAAGTGAATTCAACTCAAATTTAGATTTTAAATTTTAAGAATTTGTTAAGTATTTGTTAGAATTTTTGGCAGTGAATTCAACTCAAATTTAGATTTTAAATTTTTAAGAATTCATGCAGTTATGGATGATTCAGCACGTGAGTTTTGTACGAGTGTAGATTTCATGGAAAAAAATAAGGTCAAATTTTTCAAATAACTGAAACCTAAATTTGCATATGAATTTGTACCCAAAAAAAAAAAATAATAATCCACCTTCCAAATAGGACAGCGTGTCTTGATCATGATTGATTGCTTAATTATTTGTTGTAATATTTCAATGAATGCATGATTAACTTAAGACCAAGTATATATATATATATATATATATATATATAATATATATATATATATATATAATATATATATTAATATAGTATGATAGTCAAATACAGATATATAAATGTTACAAGTACATTTCTAATTCAGAATGGCATTTAAATGTACAAATTATAACTCCAAAGCTTACACATGCACACCCCATACACGGACGAATTCCGGAGCACAGGGGCAAGTCCCCTCCGGCCTCCCCCCCCTCCCCCCAAATTTTATTTTTTTTGACAGGGTGTTTGTTATTTTATAGGTTTGATGTCATTTTAAAAAAAAAAAAAAAAAATTCTAATTTGTTTGTTGTCATTTTATAAGTAGTGATCTCTCCTTCCTCCGCAAAAATTTCAATCCAGATTCCCCCCCCCCCCCCAAACTAAATTCTTGCCTTTCTCCCAAACTATAAAGAACTTTTAACTAAAGGTTTTTTTTTAAAAAAAAAAAAAAAAAAATAACGTTACATTACATAATTGACAATATCAATTTTTGATAATGTCAAAATGTGGGACAAAATTTATGGACATGCATGGTATCATAGTAAAGGTTTTGAGTTCAAACTATATATCTCTATGTAATTCACATTTCGTTTTAATTAAATATTCAACTTATTGAAACTTTATTTGTTGAAAACAAAAAATGAGCTCACGTGCAGAGTGATGATTTTAGAATAAGAATATTAATTAAATAGTAATTCAACAAAAGACATATGTAATGAAAATTAACGTTAGGTGTTTTATTAATTTATTTTTTATAACGTATTGAGCAATGCAAGAAACAGTAGTGTGAGATAACTTATTTTGATTTGAAGTTTGAAATTAAGGATATGATGATCAACGGTAATGGAGAAAAAGTAATTAATTAAGCCGAGAAGTTATTAATTATAATATATGGCTATGATTAATTACTATATGATTGGTTATCTGGTACTTAATTAATTTGCCATCATGCAATAAGCTACGGTCACCGACCAGGCGACCATCGATCACTACCACCGGCCGGCCGGCTAACATAAGTATAAGATTCTTACCTCTGGAACGTAAGATGAGATTAGATTCTCACCCGTCTCACATGGACTCACTTTCTCAATCATGCGTCGACATCCCTCAAATCTGTTTGAAGCTTCTCACATATATAATATATAATATTTATAATATTTATATATTATATATTATATATATTTTTTATTTTTTATTTTCCCTTAAAAATTAAGTTTGACCTTTTTCAAAAATAAATTTGATCTCTCATTTTTACTTTGTTCATTTCACAGTGAAAATCTTGATTCCGTTGCTTAAACTTTGAACCTTTTTGATAAAATCATTTTAAGGGCACGTCGGCTTCCCGGCCAATCAACTGAAGTAAACTGTTCCTAATTCTTGTAGCAAGCCGGTCAATAAATATACGAAAAAAAAATAAAAAAAATTAGGCTTTTATTCCAAAATATTAACTAAAGGTCATTTTCCTTCTATAAGTCGACCATGTCCGTGTCACCCACGTCTATAATGATAGTGATTAGTAATTAGCCATTCTTTTTGTTAATGCAGCATGAGTCATGACAGTTATTAGCCACCTAGCTTTCATCGCCATATCATATATATATATATATTGTCTCCAACACTGTAGCTGAGAAACAATGGCCGGTGGAGAAGATCAAAGCGATAGCCAGGAATTAAAATTTAGCCCCGTTTGGATTGGCCTTGTTGGGGTCGTCGCCGGAGCAATTGTGGTTACAGTCTACCATTTAATTGCTGTCTGCTGGTGCAACCAAAGGCGTCCACCAAACACACGCCAAGGTCCTGATGATCATCAAACCAATCAAGAAGGTGAGGCCAGTAGCATAAGCAATTCAATGGCGCAATTAATTCCAATTTTTCGATACTCCAAACAGTACTGTGAAGAACAAACATGTGCCGTGTGTTTGTGTGACTTCACCGAAGCCGAGGAAGTACGCGTGTTGCCCGAGTGCTTGCACTTGTTTCATGTCGCTTGTGTTGACACGTGGCTCAACTCCCACTCTAGTTGCCCGCTTTGTCGTGCTGATACTATCCCTCCGCTGAATGCCGTCTTGTCTTTGCCAAATCCAGGTGGAACCCCCCGCGCCGGAGCTTCGCAGATTGCCGGATTCTGAAGTGTAGTCTACAATGATGAATGTATAGCTAGAATGGCTTTACTTTTTATAAGTACTCTGCCACTTTTGTTTGCATGGTATGTTAATGTGCATGCATGTGAAAAATAGATACAAAAGTTTGAGCATAAGGGTTCAGAGATTCTGGTTTTGTTTATAATCTTGGTAATGAAATAAAAGTAGTTAGACCGAGTATGAATGATCTGATGGTGATGGGTCCAAATTTGAATATACTATATATGGCCGAAACAACAAGTTGAATCTATGAGAGCATCACTCGATCTAATGATGCTTTATCAAGCACAACAGAAATACTTTACAAGGGCCTTGTCTGCATCTATAGTTCTAAGCCCCAGCTCACCTAGAAGAGATCGAGAAGGGACCGAGCCAATCTGCAGTTGGCGGCCTATCAAAAGAGAGTGGCGAGGTACTACTACAACAGCAAAGTCGGGCTAAGGAAGTTCAGTAGCTGGGACCTGGTGCTAAGGAAGCGACCACGGCCACTCGAAAGGCATCCGAAGGGAAGTTGAGGCCGAGCTAGGAAGGACCTTACGGGGTTATTGATTGCAAGCGGCCAGGGACGTATCACTTGGAAACTTTGGTAGGGAAGGAGCTGCCCCACCCAAGGAATATTGATCACCTAAGAAATTTCTTCCCTCAAGACAATGTGTTTCTCTAAATGATTCAATAAAAATGCCTTTCGAAGATTTGTTACCTATTTCTTTTGCATCAACACTGGCTCAAAGACCTTGAGTGATACGCTTTTAAGGCATCTTAAGACCTCACTCCGTCTGACGGAGCCTCCAAGCATCCTAAGACCTCGCTCTGTCACTTATACGGACAAGGCCTCAAAGCATCCTAAGATCTCGTTCGGTCACTTAAACCGACAGGGCCTCCTAGCATCCTAAGACCTCGCTCAGTCACTTATACCAACGAAGCACTTCAATCGGTCACTTATATTGACCACACCTCCAAGCATCCTAAGACCTTGCTCAATTACTTATACTGACGGGGCCTCAAGACCATGCTCGGTCACTTTGTAATATCCTGATAATAAATATATTTAATTTTAACAATATCCGCAATTATAAATCTGAAAAAATTTATTTTAATTCACAAAGAAAAGGTTTCCAATAATGTGTTGTAATTAAAACTCTCAAGACCTTATAGCATTTTAAAAAAAATCTTAATTTTTGAATGTTTGAGTTCCCATGCGAACAATCGAGATCTTCTTTCCCTGGATTTTCAAATTTCTACTCAAACGATCGAGTTCTACTTTCCCCAAACATTGAGTTCCCACTCGAACGATCGAGATTTCCGTACCCCGAATGTTTGAGCCTGTCTGAGAACATTTTTATCTTTTTAGCCACCTCAGCCCTATGAGCGTTCAAGAGACCATATAAAGCCATCCTTACGCTTAAATCACTGTTCCTTCAGACAAAGAACCCTAGAGGAGAGAGAGAAGTTCTAGAGAGAGAAATGTGATTCTTGGTGAGGCTTCATCCTCAAGAAGGTAACCC
This sequence comes from Betula pendula, assembly GCA_900184695.1. Taxonomy (NCBI): domain Eukaryota; kingdom Viridiplantae; phylum Streptophyta; class Magnoliopsida; order Fagales; family Betulaceae; genus Betula; species Betula pendula. The sequence continues at coordinate 77,141 of FXXK01000428.1, forward strand.
CTAAACCTCAAACCCATTTTAACGAAGTATTAACATGATTTTAATATATTGGCCTCGTTGTTTATCATGTTGTGAGTTTTAAAAACATCTTGGCATGCTATCTTAAGGTTTATGGTAAAGCATGCATGGGTTAACTTTATTTTCAAAAAGATATGAACTTGATCGTACTTTTCATGTTGAACCACATTATTATGGTTTGATATGCATTTTTAGGATTATTAGAGCACTTCCATTAGTTTATGTAAAATTTTAACTAGAATGGCTAATTAAAACTCACTTTTGCTAGTTTAGCTAATAAGTTTTAAAAGGCACCATACATCCGATTATATATTCTTTCTGTATATCATTTAAATATCATTTATTTTATTTTATTTTATTTTATCTTTCTTTATTTCAATATTTGTAAGGATTATATTTTTTCGACGATCATTTTTTTCAAATAGTCTTTTTTTTTTAAAAAAAAAAAATGTCATTTTTCTAACAGACGCATTTTTTGGTAGAATGAATTTTCATATTACCATTGAACTGTATATAAAGACTTATAGACTTATAGTATAAGATAAACTATACAACAGATAACTATGCAGAATACAAGTCAACCTCTATTCTAAAACTACTACTCTTCATATTACATTTACAATCTAATATGATGTACACGATGATAAAGATAACTATGATGTGATGATGTGATTAGCCTTCTCCAAGTGATAATCGTTGAGATAATTTTCTAGAATTCCATTCATGAACCCCAGAACGGTACTAAACTAGCAAATCCAGAAGCTCGAAAATCTAATTAGCATATACACGTACGTAACATGAAAATTAAGTCTTCAAATTGATCGTAAACCAAGTGAAATTGAGAAACACCAAGATCAGAAATAGCTCCAAACAAATCCAAAATTGCACACCTTTTGCTATAAACCATGATTTAGAAACAATCCCTAAAACAACAAAAAATCAATCGAATAAAACAAAACAGGATATTATGATTCCCAAAAGAACAAAGATGATTCTTTTGCATAGTCAAATACTCATATATCATCAGCAAAGTTTGGTCCTACAACTCTAAATCTTGCCCGGATTATTGGCGTGCTATCAATTGTAGCACAGTTTGACATTAGAGGGTTGCTGTTGGCCCTTTGGACTTGTCTTATGCACTAAACGGCCTTTAGACTTGAACCTTTTTGATGATCAAATCATTTGAAGGGGGCACTTTGGCTTCCCAATCAACTAGAGTAAACTCTTCCTTCCGATAGCAAGCCGGTCAATAAATGCCATGATATATATATAGTCTCCAATACTGTAGCTGAGCAACAGTGCCTTACACTTTTCCAGTTTCCTCATTGGTAGAGAAGAAATCTGGGGATTCATCATACTTATCCCAATTTTGGTTGGTCTTCTTGGGGCCACATCCTGGGCAATTGTGGTTATAATCTACTATTTAATTGTTGTCGTCTGTTAAGGCAATTACAAAAGGCATGCAACAAGTACACCAAATCCTCATCAGCAAACCAACGAAGAAGGTAGTCACAGTAGCACAAGCAATTCAATAGCACAAGCAAATGTGCTGTGTGCTTGTGTGAGTTCAAAGAAGCCGACGAATTACACTTAATGCCTGAGTGCTTGCACTTGCTTCATGTAAATTGTATCAACTCCCAATCTAATTGCCCGGTTTGTCGTGCTGATATTATCCCTCCGCTGAATGCCGTCTTGTCGTCGCCAATTCCAGGCCAAATCCCCTGGGCGACGCAGGAGCTCCACAGGTTGCCGGATTCTGAAGCATAATCTACAATGATGAACGTATAGAATGGCTTTACTTTTTATATGTACTCTTGCCACTTTTTATTTGCATGATATATAGTGTTTAAAAGCTTGTACATCACTCAAGGCTGTGACGTTAAAAAGTTTGGTGATCAATTGCAAAGACGTTAAAAATCATCATCACGCATATATATATATATATACCTTTTGGCATATTTACTCGAATAAATTAACATAGAATTAGCTTCAATTAATGATATAATTGTTTCTGTAACCTATTCATGTTTAATCCAAGAAAATCATAAAAAGGCACCGATGATCATAAGATCATTCAGAGATTCTGGTTTTGTTTACGATCTTGGTATGAAATAAAAGTAGTTAGACTCCGTATCTGATGGTGATGGGTCCAAATTTGAATATTCTGAAAAAACAAGTTGAAATATGGACTATGAGAGCATCACTTGACTTAATGATGCTTCATTGGGCACAACATATATAAATTTTGTACAAGGGCTTGTTTGCATCTAAAGTTCTAGGGTGGGTTTGGTATACTCTTTTAGTGTTTTTTTTTTTTTTGGTTAACCCATCCGTAGTTACTTGTGGTTGCCATCGAAATCAAATCAATATTTTAGTTTCAAAAAGTTTGTGAGGTGTTATTTCCGTCAGAATTCCATCAGTGGTCTTAACAGAATATCACATGAGATATCATTATATGCCGACACTTGTTCCTTTAGGCTACATGGATACGCCACATAAGCATATCATATAAGGTACCTATGATTTAGATGCCACGTGTGAAAAATAAAATAATAAAATAATAAATAATAAAAACTTCAACACACTTTTGATCACTTGGAGACTTTGTCTACCTGGACAATCTGGACACCACGAGGCCCTATAATTGCATCTTGGACCTAGGCAGCAGGAGTTGGACCGTTCTCCCCGAACTACAACCCACCACAGGAAGAATGGAAACACAAGTATGGGACAGGGAATTGGGAGTTCGCATTAGGACATAAACTACATTATCCTATGGGACTAGGAGAGGGCTCAAGTAGCAAACCAATTAATGAAGTAGTCAGTAAACTAGCACTGTCAAAGTCAAAGCGTCAGAGCGTATCAGTTGTGTGGGACTTTTTGACTATTCTCGAAGCGAATAATCCTCATTTGAACGATAAGAAGAAGTGAGCGATTGATGACCTATTATCGTCGACTGGTTAGGTCAACGCTAATGTGTTGTTCATTTATTAATTTTTAAATTTACATATATCATCGGGGACAACATTTGTGTTGACAGTGATAATTTATTATTAGCCTCTGACACATCATTTGTGCCCCTTTTTTTAATATTTTTTAATGTTTTTATAGGTCCTCTTGCCCGAAATATTGGCTTGCGGTCAATTGTAGCAAAGTTTGACAGGAGAGGGTTGCTCCTGTTTGCCCTTTGGACTCGTCCTATGGACTTTAGAGTTTAGACGGCCTTTAGACTTGAACCTTCTCGATCAAATCATTTGTAGGGCACTTTGGCTTCCCAATCAACCGGAGTAAACTCTTCCTTCCTATAGCAAGCCAGTCAATAAATATAAGAATAATAATAATTTTTTTTTTTTAAAAAAAAGCAGGCTTTTATTCCAAAATATGATAGTGAGCCTTTCTTTTATTAATGTAGCATGACAGTAATTAGCCACCTTATAGCTTTCATCGCCATGATATATATATCCAATTAATACTGTGGCTGAGCAACAGTGCCTTAACACTTTTTCCAGTTTCCTCATGGGTGGAGAAGACATATTTTTCCCAATTTTGGTTGGTCTTCTTGGGGTCGTAGCCGGGGCAATTGCGGTTACAATCTACTATTTCGTTGCTGTCGTCTAGTACGGCAACTACAAAAGGCGTGCAACAAATCCTCATCATCAAACCAACAAATAAGGTAATCACAGTAGCACAAGCAATTCAATCCAATTTTTCGATTCTCCAAAGATCAGTGTGAAAGAGGAACATGTGCCGTGTGCTGGTCTGATCGAGTTCAAAGAAGCCGACGAATTACGCTTAAAGCCTGAGTGCTTGCACTTAATTGTTTCATGTTGCTTGTATTGACACCTGGCTCATCAACTCCCAATCTAGTTGTCCCGTTTTTCGTGCCGATATTATCCCTCCGCTCAATGCTGTCATGTCTTCGCCAATTCCGGGCCGAACCCCCCGGGCGACGCCGGAGATCCACAGGTTGCCTACAATGACGAATATATATATAGAATGGCTTTACTTTTCTATATGTACTCTTCCCACCTTTTATTTGCATGATATATATATATATATAATTGTTTCTATAATCTGTTAATGTTTAATCCAAGAAGTCATAAAAAAAGGCACCGATGATCATCAGATTCAGAGATTCTGGTTTTGTTTACAATCTTGGTAATGAAATGAAAAGTAGTTAGATCCAGTGTATCTGATGATGATGGGTCCAAATTTGAATATTCTAAAAAAAACAAAACAAGTTGAAATATCGACTATGAGAGCATCACCCTACCTAACGATGCTTTATTAGGCACAACAGAAAATTCTGTACAAGGGCCTTGTTTGCATCTATAGTTCTAAGCCTGGCTCATTTAGATTGAATCACGTGAGAGAGAATTTATATGAAATTTACATGTCTAAATAAATAACCGAACATCTCAAAATGTATTTGAACAGACAGATTTTATATATATATGGTCTCTTCAAATTATTAGCAATTCGGACAAATAATTGCAGTGTGATTCAGCTAGCCTGTGGCAATGTTCTTGTCAGCCCTAGCCCAGCCAGATTGGGGCCTGCTGTTGAGGTCCATTTCCACCCATAACTGTTGAAAGAAATGAGACCAGCACAGCCCAAATCCCTCCAATCTTGGATTGATGAAAGGATATGATCATATGAAAACTAGTTAAGAATTTTTTGGAGCGTAGCCATCATGATGATGTTATGTGAACTTTGTCTTTCCAAATTCCAACCCCACATTTTCCGTCAATTATTGCTCCTAAAAATTCCCCAAAAAAAAAACACACCGTCCACATATACATGAATCTCTCATAAGCTGCTTATATAGAAAAAAACAAAGAAAAAAGAATCAAAAACTACAACAGCTAATAATCATGGAGAGCGCACCGACCATTCTCAGCAGACCGCCGCCGCCCTTCCCGGCACCGCCACGGAACGTCGACTTGTCCCCTCTCGAGTTCGTTCTCGCTCTCATGGCTGTGGTCACTATCCCGGCCTTGATCTACACCTTCTTTTTCGCCGTGAAGTGCCCTCCCAACCCTTTTCGGCGACGGCGCCACCGAAGCTCGTCCGGGAGATTCTCCGTCGAGAGTGATCATGGGAATATCAGTAACAGAGAGGAGGTTTCGGATGCGAAGTACGAGAAGGAAAACCATGTTAAGGATGTCATCGGCAGTGAGTGTCCGGTGTGTCTGTCGGTTTTTGCGGAGGGGGAAGAAGTGAAGCAGCTGAGCGTTTGCAAGCACTCTTTCCATGCTTCTTGTATTGATGAATGGTTCAAATCCCAATCTAATTGTCCGGTTTGTCGTGCTAATATCGCCGTTAATAAGCTTCCGAATGGCACCGCGCCGGCCAGAAATGGAGACCGCCAGCAAGGTTTGCCGGATGCCTCTAATTTGGTTTGACAGTACTATTTAGCTAGATTCTTCATCTTCTTTATTTCTTTTTTTTTTTTTCTTTTTTTTTCTTTTTTGGCTTTATTTTATGAAAGAGGGTGTTTTGTTGGGGAAGAAGGAATTTTTAGCTGTTTGTTTTTTCAACACTTGACCGACAAGTTGTGGCTACAAGTTTCGGAAATAGAGGGCTTCACCCAGAAGATGGGGGGAATTCAAGGCAGCGATTAGATTACTGAAGTCTAACACTGTTACGGTCCTTAATTATCATTATTATTAGTAATTATCTTAACACTTCAGAAATTTGAAGGTTAAGCTTTGAAAAAATAATAATAATAATAATATAATGAAAAGATATATGAAACCCATACTCAAATGATGAATCTTGATTAAATTGCAAGTACAGTGGCAAAAGTGACCTGATTCCAATTTCACATTCCTTCATTGCTTCTTGAGATCCCAAATAGATTGAACGTTGAAACCACTTCCACTGCAGTCTCATACAGTTATTGACATTTCTATGGGTGCTAAAAAAAAAAAAAAAAAAAGACATGTCTAGAGGCAATTCATACCGACCCTTAGGTTTTTTTTTTTTTTTTTGGGAGAGACCTTAGGTTTTTTTTGTTATATTAAAATGATGCTTAACGGAGAATATATATGAGTACTATTAAAAATAGAAGAAGCTGGAATTGAATAATAGTTCGCTCAGTAACAATATAGAAATGATCAAATTTCACCAATTTGAATCAAATTTTGTAGAAGACTCTTACTTACAAAATAACACAGAAATAGCACATCTCTCCTCTTAGTTGATACCACCCCTAACTATCATGTGGGGGTGGTCAGACCACCTAATTAAATGATTGCAGTTATCATCTCGCTATGCTAACTGTTGGCTTCCACCCGACTAAGCCCATTGTTGGCCACCATCAGGCCCCACCTATCGCTAACAACCATATCTAGAGGTCTTCCGTCATCTTCAACCACTATTTGCAATCATCTTCAGCAGTCCTCCATCGTTTGTTGCAATCCCAGGCAAATCTTCATCGTCTTCAATCATCGTATGTAGTTGTCTTTGGCCATCGTCCACCTTAGACCATGCGGGGTGGTTGATGATGAGCTGGGCTAAGTGGTTGTTAGTGGTGTGCTAGGTTGGATGATGGCTTAGCAGAGTGGTGGCTGGCAATGGGTAGAGGCGGATGGTGGTTAGAGACAACAGAGAACCACGTACTAGATACGGTTGTCGACAATAAGCTGGGCTAGATAGTAGCCAACAATGAGCACCGATTTGTTGGTTGTTGCCACTGAATGGCAAGCTAATGGTAGTGCGACTACCTTGGTAGTTCAGGGTGGCTTATGAAAAAGACGTGAATGGAAATATAAATAGTTTTTTTTTATTTTTATTTTTGATATTGTAGTTAGAGTTATTCCATTTTTTAGGGATAGAAATTTCCTCCAACCCACTATTGGAGAAAATTTCATTCAACCCACTTTAATATATGATAAGTATTATCTATTAACATTGGGTTCATCAAAATTCAATATTCATTAACTCTCATTCTACTACTTAAGAACCTAAATATTGAGTTTTAAGGAACCAAATATTAATAGATGACACTTGTCATGCATTAGAGTGGGTTAAATGAAATTTCCTCTAACCTGAATTAGAGAAAATTTGTATCCTTTTTTAGGGAACACATCTTAATTAATTTTCATTTGAGGGAACACATCTTAAGTATTCTCAATTTCTCACTGATAATCTATTCATACATGCCAAACGTGCCCTTATAATTGTGGCCTCCTCCATCAGATGACCGAGGATTTGATAAGAGATATGGGAGTCTGGGACCGTATGATTACTTCGTTGAGAAAAGGTGGAAAAGCCAGATTCATTTGAATTTTCTCGCTAAATAATAAATATCTAGTTTAGGTGGACTAATAATAAAGTATAAAATCCCTAAGCGTGAGAAAAGTTGATTGACAGCTCACCAAATTTCTTTCTTTATTATGGTCTTAGAAAGTGTTTGATTGATCAGGAAAACTAAAATTCTGTATTTTAGTGAATTGTCTGATGACCTCCTCCCTAGTGCTCATCACCAATTCACATTATTGTAATTTGTAATCTGTCTTGTGGCACATTTACCATGGCAAATAATTTTTAAAAATATAAATTAAATAATTTTATAAATTTAAACATTTAAAATAAGTGGTTATTTAACACATTTTTACTTTATATTTTGTCATTCAAATATACTAAGTTTAAATTTTAAAATAAATTTTCTTTTTTCAATTTATTGTATAACATGTGATAAGTACTTATAAATCCTGAATGATTTGATTTTGAAAATAAAAGTTATGATCTAAGGAATTTTTAAAAATAAAGTTTCCTAAAAACTTTAAAAATTTGATGTTGCTTAGAATTAGTACAAGTATGGCAGCCAAATTCAGGTCCCACTCCAATTGTTACAGTTTCTATGTAGGATTCAAATAAGTTTACATTAATCTGTCCTCTTTTTTATTTTTTTCAACTACTTTATGTGGCATTTTAAGAGGATCATGTCACTTGTTTGATTTATTTTAAATTATTTGTTTGTATTTTTGTATAATTTTCTTTTTGTTGGGAGAGCCCATTTATTTTTTGGTTTTAAAATTTTTTATTTTTAATTTATTTCGAATAAAGAGTGTAAATAATCCTCTCAACCTTATAAACCCTCTTCCCATATTCAATTAAAAAAGAAAAAGAAAAAAGAAAAGGTTAAAGTGGGACTCCAAATTGTTAATAATTGCGAAAGCCTAGAAAAGGTTTTGAAGGCTCTCAAGGTAGCTTTGGCCCTACGCTACAAATGAATGGCCAGCTTGCTTCCATCTCCAGGCTCCAGCAGGAAGCAGGAAATTTCCTGCGTTACTTCTCAACTCGTAATCATTAACGTTGTTGGGTCGTCTTATTGTTGGATGTCGGACCCATTTGGTAGGTTTTGTGGGCCTGTACGAAGAATTCTTTTCTTTTCTTTTTTGTTTTTATTTTTGTTTTTCTTTTCCTTCTTATCTGTATGCTTCTCTTTTTCTCTCCCTCCTTGCATTTGGTATCGCCAGGTTTTGTGGGCCTGTACGAAGAATTCTTCTTTTCTTTTCTTTTTTTCTTTTCTTTTCCTTTCCTTTCTTATCTCTCTTCTCTCTTTCTCTCCCTCCTTGCATTTGGTATGGCCAGATTTTCTTCAAAATTGAATTGAATATGAGTAATTCTTTTAATTTAGTTTATAAAAGTGTTAAATATTTTTTAAGCATCTAAAAAGTACATATGGGAGGAAATTTAATTAAAACAAAAAATATGTATTTTTCATATATTAAAAGACACACGCCAATTTTATAGACCGAGTTAAATAAAATTTCTCCAACTCAATTTATTCAATTTATAAAAAATCTTTATTCATTCGAAGATTTGGCTTAGGTTCTATAAAAATCTAGAACATATGTGTTATAGTTTTTTCAATAGTTCAAATTTAATCCAAATTTTACGTATAGCCTTTTTTCTCTTTCTTTTTATTTTATTTTTTATTTTGTTTGTTTGGGTGCTTAGGATATAGCCTGTCACAACAATGGCTAACAATTCATTTGTTTTGTTTTTTTTTCTTACAAGAAATGATTGAAAATGAAAACGACTTCAAATTCTTTTCTAGAATGGTCCATAAAGGCAAGAATACAACATACTATTTAGGATTCGTGTGGGTTTGCGATTTTAAAAAGTCTAATTTAAAAAATAACGATTTAAAAATGTACAATTTAAAAATATAATTTTTAAAAATGCAAATAAACATTTGATAAAATCACAATTTAGCTTTTAAAATTACAGTTTATCTTTTAAAATTATTTGTTTTCAAAAAAGCGCCAATGCTAAATGATCAATTTTCTACGTTTTAGTTTAAAAGCACATTTTATTTTTTACGAAATTGCAAGACCAAACACACCCTTAAACATTTTTAGAAACTCATATCTGGGTTCCAAGTCCCCAAAATAAACTTTGACGTTACAATTAGAAATTATATTTTCACTATTGCTTTAGGCACTGTCTTTTTTTAGCAAAAACAAGTGTTGGCCCCCCTTGCCCCTTGTGACCGAAATGAGGGTGAAGCCGCTGCTACATTGTGTTTGCTGTCAACACAACCATAGAACAAAAAGTTGACAACATAAATCTTGAAGGGGACTTTCTAGCCCTGGATCTTGGCCTACAATAAAGCCATCTAACATCAGGTTGGAAGATCTCCACCACGGTGTCAGGTATCTTTGGCCTTTTTTTTTTGGGAAAATTACTTTTTACCCCCTCAATGTTTGGGGCGATTTTCAATTTAGCCCCCAATGTTAAAAAATTCACAATGTGCACCCTCAATGTTTTAAAAAAAATCAATTCGGCCATTCCGTTATCTAAAACCGTCTAAATTGCCGGATTTACTGTTCATTCAAATTTTTTATTATTACTTTTTACTGTTCATGATTAACCGTCTTTTTTTTTTTTTTTTTAATGGGTAAACCGTGAACAGTAAAAAGTAATAATAAAAAATTCGAATGAACAGTAAATCCGGCAAGTTAGACGGTTTTAGGTAACGGAATGGCCGAATTGATTTTTTTTAAAACATTGAGGGGCACATCGTGAATTTTTTAACATTGGGGCTAAATTGAGAATCGCCCCAAGCATTGGTTAAATTATAATTTTCCCTTTTTTTTTTTTCCTATTCAAGGGAGAAAAAGGCCAACTACAAACAAGAGATCAAAGCAAAAAATAAGGGAGAATTACAAGGAGAATGGCAAACAACAATGGGAAGCAACCCATTTTGCTACTAAGTGAGCTCTTTTGTTTGCATTTCTAGACACATTGAAGCATTTCAGCTTAAAAGAAAAGAAAGATAGAGTTTGGTATCCTTTATATTGGCCCGATCCTCCGGTCCGCAATAGTAGAAGGCCAATTGATGGCCATAATAATTAAAAGAGAATTCCCTTCTAAGATCAGCAGTTTGTAGTCGATAAAAAAGTTTAGCTCGACCGTTAAAAGGGCTGCTTTTACTTGTCCTTCATTAACCTCTATAGTGTTTAATTTAGAAGTACAAGCTGCTATCAACCTGCCAACTTCATCATATATTACAGTAGCAATAACCAAAATGTTTGATCTTATGGCAACATCAAATTTAGCTTTAAGATGCCCTCGAGGAGGAGGCTTCCAAAATCCCATGGAAAAAGAGTTATCCCATGCTGACAAATGAGCTTTGAAAGTCCAGGTATCTTTGGCTTGCCTGGCTCTCTCAATAGATGTACAATCAACAAGATTCATAGGAGTGCAATTTTTTGCACTCACAACTTAGCCAAATGAAACACTATATCCTCTTTTTCTTTTTTTCTTTTTTTATAGCATTCTCTTTTGTATTATTCTTTTGTTGGATTTTTCCCTTGATAGTGGGAAGGATCCCTAGTAATTTTCCTTTATAATCATGAAGATGAAATGTTGTTTCCTTTATATAATATAAGAAAAACTTCACTTACACCTCCAAAGTATATTCATTTTTGTACTTATATTTTCAAAGTTTAAAAATTTACAATATCATTATTTCAAGAAATTTTTCCTTTTAATTTCTCCCATTTTTTGTAAAAATGCCAAAAATACCGCCATTAAAAAAAAATCCACCAACATGGCCATGGGTCACCAGTGAATTTTGTTTTTTTGTTTTAAATGGGAGCATTTTAGACATTTTAACAAAAAATGATGAAATTAAAAGGAAAAAATTCATAAGATATTGATATTACAAATTTTTAAACTTCGAAAGTATGACCGCAAAAACACCTATACTTTAGGGGTATAAGTAAAGTTTTTTCTCTTATATACTAAAAAAAAGTTGCAATTCACCACTTAAAACTTCTAGTCTTTTTTACTTTTGCCGCCGCTATTAAAAATTTATGTTAAGTTGCACAAAAAACGCATGAAATGTCCATTATATTCTAATAACATTTGTGAAAAATACTAATATGCCCTTAAATAAACAAATTTTTTATAAAAAATACATGCAGGACCCACGGCCAACCGCCGTGTGTGGAGACCCACCTGGAGGCGGACAAAGTTTTTATTTTTATTTTAAATAATAATAATTGCGACATTGTTTATGTCATTTTAGGCCATTTTTAGTTTGATTTAACAAAATTATAATGAAAGTGGTTAGGTGAAAGAATCTCGTAGTTTGGGGGGTTAATTATAATTTTTTCTTTTTAGTTTAAAGAAACATTGCGATTAAGGTGAAGGTTTAAGGAGGATAAATGTAGTTTCTTATTACTCTTTTTTTTTAAAAAAATAAAAAACTAAATTTTATTTTATCATCTTAATATTTATTATTTTTAATTTATAATTATTTTTTTCTTTAATTCATAACCCGACACTTAAAAATGTAACTATACCCGGTGTCTGGTGCCTCCAAAATAGGAGTTGTTTGGACAACAGGGACGACGACACAGCGCAACTGTTACACAAAATTGTACGGCGCACAAATTCAAATTTAATTCAACGGGTGTAATTTCCCACTCTCTCCAACCACAATCACTCCTAACTTCAAACTCACCCCACGCCACACCGACACACCACCAACTCTCCCCCAAGAAATAATATTTTACTGTTCGTGAGCTTCAGTTAGGGTTTCGGACTGGAATCCACCATGTTGTTCTGAGATTCTGATCCCCAGAATAGCAATGAAGAAGAATCAAAGTCCATCTTACGTAGATCGGAAATGGTTTACCCCATTGGTTGCCATTGCTGTGCTCTCTGTCATACTTCTTCTTACTCTAACCCTAGGGCAAAGTAAGTTTTCCTCAGCGACCGATTTCGCTTTTGACCAACGGAAATTCGCCGCACTGGACCGGAATTTCGGGTCGGGGAACGACCGGCTCGGGCTTCCGAAGCTGCCGAGATTCGCGTACTTGATATCGGGCACGAGCGGGGATGGTCCGAGTCTTAGGCGGGTTCTTCAGGCGGTTTACCATCCGAGGAATTACTATCTGTTGCACTTGGATCTGGAGGCCTCGGATGCCGAGAGGCTCGAGCTTGCCAAGTATGTGAAATCGGAGAGTGTGATTAGGGAGTTTCGGAATGTGATGGTGGTTGGTAAGGCTAATCTGGTCACGTTTAAGGGCCCCACGATGATTGCTTCCACGCTGCACGCGATTGCGATACTGTTGAAGCAGGCCAAGGATTGGGACTGGTTTGTTAATCTTAGCGCGTCGGATTATCCTCTCGTGTCGCAAGACGGTAAATGTCGATGCTTAGTTTGCAAAGCTTCGGCGCATTTGCTGGTTTAATAGCATATGATTGTTGATATGAAATGATTTCTAATGAATCTGATGTGCATTTGGTGTTGATTGAGATATATTTTGTCGTAGCTTGTAATTGAGACTAATTTTTTTGTTTTTTGTATCTACTATGCTTAGTTTGATCATTTTAATGGATATATGCATTGTGGGTTATGTTTAATTGTATAAGAAAACGTGTTCTAAATGGCATTACATTCATATTCTAGTCATATACGAATGTTGGAGTGGTAATGGGATCTATTTGCTTTCTGTGATGGCACATAGGATGATCTTGTTGAAGGTATAAAGCCAAAAACGTATGCTCATTTGTTATCCACGGTGAAAGGAAGAATTAATTTCATCTCGAGGTATATGTAGTTTTGATATAAATTTTATATGTGTTTAAACATCTTTGGTTGTATAATGTGCTGTGGCCTTGGTCAGGCTCTCAACAGGATGGCAAAGTGCCTAATTTTTGGCTTTATAGTCTTTAAAATGGACTCGGGGTTTCTGTAGCTTATATCTTCTACATTGTTAATGAGCCATTTTTCCATGTCCATATGTCCGTCTATGTGCACATTGGCATATTCAGGCTCTTGATAAATACATTCAGATATGTGTCTGTCTTGTTGAAGAGATTGATCAGCTTACGGAAGCGCATAGTCCTAGTTCTAAATGGATATATGCAATGCGGTTTATGTTTAATTGTATAAGAAAATGTGTTCTAAATGGCATTACATTCATATTCTAGTGTATACGAATGTTGGAATGGCTATGGGATCTATTTGCTTTCTGTTATGGCACATAGGATGATCTTGTTGAAGTCATAAAGCCAAAAACATATGCTCATTTGCTATCCACGGTAAAGGAAGAATTAATTTCATCCGGAGGTACATGTAGTTTTGATATAGATCTTATATATATTTAAACATCTTTGGTTGTTAAATGTCCTGAAACCTTGGTGAGCTCTCAACAGGATGCCCGAGTGCATAATTTTTGGCTTTATATTCTTTAAAATGGACTTGGGGTTTCTTTAGCTTGTATCTTCTCAATTGTGAATTAGCCAATTTTTCATGTCCCTATGTCCATCTATGTGCACATTGGCATATTCAGATTCTTGATAAATATTTTCAGATTTGTCTCTCACTACGTAAACCTTACCATTTTTGCTAACTTTTCTTATTCATCTTGTTGTTCTAGATCTCTTGCATATTTTCTCATACTTGCCCAGGGATCTGAACTTCCTCGAGCATGCAAGTAATATTGGATGGAAAGAGTGAGCCCGCCATTCTTGCCTCGATCTTATCTCTGTTGATATGGGGGTTATAATTTCTTGTTATGCTTATACATATGTGGTACTTACTGTATTCTTGCAGATATCACAGAGCAAGACCTATCATAATAGACCCAGGCTTGTATCATTCAAAGAAATCTGGTGTTTTTTGGGCTAAAGAGAAAAGGTCTATACCTGCATCTTTCAAATTATTCACAGGTAATGCTTTATGCTAGCTTTTTGCCAAATTGAGTATCTGTTATTAAAGGATTCTATATTCCAGATCTATTCTATATATTCCAGATTTATTAAAGTATGCTGGTATAAAGAATGCAATAATAGTGCTGTTTTGCATATGGTTTACAGTTGATTATACATAAGCCAGTACCAAGGAGTTCCTAGTAGATATTAATGGATGTTGGAGGTATTAGTTATTCAGATTGTACATGACAAGAATAGGAGGATTCTAGGGTTGTAGACTTGTTTTAGGCAAGTGAGAAGTTAGAACATGGGAGATGCTTTCATGACTCAGGGAAAACGCTAGCCATCTGAGCTATCACTAAAAAAAGACTAGTCTAGTTATAATTGGAGTTTCCTAAAATTACTTATAAAGTCCAGTCTTACCTAATAAGGAATTATTGTGGGATTTAACGCTCATAGCACCTTTATAATTTACCCACCCAATGTGGAACTAACTTTCTAGAGTGTCAAAATCTTTCAACTCAAATCCCTGACGCTCTTGTCAAGATCCATGTCACGGTCACATAGTGTCTTAGTGTTACATATTAGTTGCTATAATATCATTTGTAATAACCTAGGAAAAACACTAGTCGCATGTGCGCCATCACTCCAAAAGACTAGTTTTTTTTTTTTTCCTATTCAACTCCAAAAGATTAGTTAAGTTACAATTAGAGTTTTCTAAAATTACTTATAAAGTCCAATCTCACTTAATAAGGAACTAATGTGAGATTTAACACTAATAAGCACCTTTATAATTTACCCACTCAATGTGGACAATCCATTCACCCATTGTGGGACTAACTTTCTGGAGTATCACAGTTCTACAACCATAGTTTAGTATTAGAGTTGTTGAATTAAAAATCAAATTTTTAGGAGAAATTCTTTAGTTATTTAGAATTTACACAACCTCCTGTTATTCTTGGAGTCAGTTTTTGCCTTTTTGGATTATGGACTTGAATAATTCATTATAACGACAAATGCATGAAAGAGTGTGATTTTCTTAAAGCTATGTTTTATTTAATTTGTGGAAATATTAAATATTGTTTAACTTGGAAATTATAAGATTATGTTCTTATTTTCTCAGTGTTCCTTCCACAAAGCTTGCTTGATAATATGCCATCTTAATTGAAGAAATAAAATCTTATCAATCATTCATGATTGTTCTTGTAGAATTCAATCGTATATGGTGTTGCAATTTTGTCTTGTATGAGATTGCTCTGGCATCCACTTTCTGCCCTTGCAACCAGCTTCTTGTTTGATTAATCCTTGTATCATGAGGTTGATTGATATAATGTGGCTCATCTGTTAAAACAGGAAGCAACATTGTCGATAATATGTTCTGCAGTTCTTCACTCTCAATAGATCAAATTTGATTTTGAACTAGAAATGCTTCTTGGAGATGATGGAAATGGACTAGGTTGTAGTAATTGGGAATTGAGATGATACTGTGCCTTTTCTTTTCTTTTCTTCTAAATAAAGGTTAATGCTTCAGATCCATTTTACTTCTTTATCAAAACTTTAATTAATCTTATTTATCAGGATCTGCATGGGTGGTGCTGACGAAATCATTTCTCGAATTTTGTGTTTTGGGATGGGATAATCTGCCTCGCACTTTGCTTATGTACTATACAAATTTCATTTCATCTCCAGAGGGCTACTTTCACACTGTTGTTTGCAACCACAAGGACTATCAGAACACAACTGTAAATCATGATTTGCATTATATTAGGTGGAATAACCCTCCAAAGGAAAACCCTATTAACCTAACATTGGAACATTTCGACGACATGGTCCAGAGTGGTGCTCCTTTTGCACGTCAGTTTGCCAAAGATGCTTCAGTTCTCAACAAAATCGATGAAGAGCTGTTAAGGAGATCAGATGGCCAGTTTACACCTGGTGGTTGGTGCGTGGGGAGTTCTGTATTAGGTAAAGATCCTTGTGTTGTTTATGGGAATCCAAATGCAGTTAAACCGACTGTAAATTCTAAGAGATTAGAGAAACTCATAGCGAAACTTCTTGATTCAGAAAATTTCAGGTCTAAACAGTGTAAATAGTCTTGCAATGCTTCAATTTTCCCCCTTTTTTTCTTCTTCCTGTGATGGTGGGTTATTATCTAGAGAACACTTCATTTTTCAGTGAAATGCATCTTTACAGGTTTTTTCCAATTGAATACGGTCAAACAGCTGCTGATAAGGAGCGTTGATAAGATAGAATTGCATTAGCAAGAGGTTGATGTATAATATTATTGACTTAGGAACTGGTCTCTTAATGACTTAAGATTTTACCTTGGTGTATCTAGGATGGTACACCCCTTTTGTTAGATGAGGCATTTCTTGTATGGGGTGCACATGCAAATGCGGATAGATTATTTGCTATATCCACATCCGCATCCGCAAAATGCCGATATCACTTTTAAATATTTACATTTACATTCGCAAAATGCGGATATCACTTTCAGATATCCGCATCCACATCATATTTTTACTAATTGCATTAGCGTGGTTTTTATCTGTTATCCGCATATTAGGTAATGAGTATTTTGAGCATGTTTTAGTGTTTTAGACTTTATTTGGTTATCTATTAAGGCCTATTTTAAATGATTTTGAAAATAATTTAGACTAATTTTTAGTGTTTTGGGCTTCTTTTAATTTTTTGAAGTCCTAATGTTTTGAAAATATATTAATTTCACAACCAACTAAACTATCTATAGCAGTTGTTGCACAATATATATATATATTTTTTCGAGAAATACGAGACATCTAAGTCATACAAGTAAAGAGATCTATTCATTGATAAGAAAAAGAAAAAACGTGAACGGTGATTGGATTGATGATAAAATAGAATCCTGGGTCTCGAACAGTGATTCAATTGATGATAAAGAAAGAGAATTCTTGGTTCAGTTCTCCACCTTAACGACAGAAAAAAGAATTGATCAAATTCTATTGAGTCTGACTCATAGTGATCATTTATCAAAGAATGACTCTGGTTATCAAATGATTGAACAACCGGGAGCAATTTACTTACGATACTTAGTTGACATTCATAAAAAGTATTTAATGAATTATGAGTTCAATACATCCTGTTTAGCAGAAAACGGAATATTCCTTGCTCATTATCAGACAATCACTTATTCAACAAACCTCGTGTGGGGCTAATAGTTTTCATTTCCCATCTCATGGAAAACCCTTTTCGCTCCGCTTAGCCCTATCCCCCTCTAGGGGTATTTAGTGATAGGTTCTATAGGAACTGGACGATCCTATTTGGTCAGATATATAGTATATATATTATATATATATTATATATATATATACATACTCTGAAACCGCTATCTACATATGTGGATAATAGTTTTTATTAACTGTATTTGCATGTACAAATAGTTGTAGATAAGTGATAACGGTTAATATCTGCCAGCATGTATACCTTTAATTTCTTTTGCCTCCTTGCATCTAAAACAAGCATTGCTGCAGTGGGGTTATAGGTTTGGGCAATTTGGATTCGGAAAATTTATGGAGTCACTCCTTGAATTTTTTGTTTTTATCAAATCCCTTTCTAAATTTCACTGGCAAAGGGGATGGAGTCACCCCTAACCAATAGCATAGTAAAATTTTTTTTATGTGGAACTAATAGAATAATATTATTAAAAATAAAGTTCCAGAATCTTCGAAATACTCGAAAGCGTTATATTTAAAATTAAAGATTCTTACAAAATGACCAAAAGTTTCAATTTTTCATCCCCTTTCCCCTTTTTATCTAAGAAAAAAAAAAGTTAAATCAATTTTTCAGTATGATATACACAAAAATTTGAAGACCATAGTTAAACAGGAAAAAGGAAAACCATTTTAAGAAATTGTAAAAACACTTGTGTTTATTGGCCAAATGACTTCTTGTTCCCTAGTAGATTAAATTAGGATTTAACCTCATTAGATAGGGTAAATAGAAGCCTAAGTTTGCCCCTAAAATATTTTCATGCGATCATGATATTTTTTAAAACATAAATGCTACACATATTCTCATACTCTTTTATGTAGCATTAAAAATTATAATTGGATCAAAACTTCAATAATGATCCACTCAAAATTTAATTGTGATTTATAGTTTCACATGAAGGCCACATTAAATCACTTTCTAAATTCTTAATATTTGAAATCAACTTCGAATGTTTTTATCACTTTTTAATTAGATCATTCCGTCTTTTTTTTTTAAAAAAACACAAAACAAAATATGTGAAATCTCAATTAACGTATTAAGTAGAGTTGATGGAGGAAGTCTAACCACCTCTTTAAGGTATGGATATTTTTAATGATAATTTTATGGACATAAACTCTTATAAATGAGCTTTTAAAAGTGATATGCGTCTTTAAAACATGTTAGATGTACATACTTTTTTATTAATACTATTAAAAAAGCATATGAAAAGCATATGCTATTAAAAAAAATTATATTTTTCACATATTAAGGACACATGTTACTTTTAATGTTCGGTTTGTAAGAATTTCTTATAAATCAGTTTATAGGAAACATATGTCCTATTAGATTAGATGTATAATTGAGATTTTACTAAAAAAAAAAAAAATTGAGATTTTACACCACTTCTGTTAAGAAATTGATGAAAAATTTGATTAAGTGGATAATTGAAAAGCAACATTAATCAATGAAATTAATTACAAAAATTGAGAATTGAGAAAGGGAAAAATAAGGACAGAGTTTTCCTTTAGACTGGATCGGAGGGACTTTATTTAACTTGGTCAATAAAAATGTCTTGTGTTCTTTTTTTTTTTTTGAAATAATGTCTTGTGTTCTTCTGCTCAATTCTGCATTTTTTAATTGTAAAGATAAAGTTGAAATTTTTTTTATAAAAAATGCATGTGCTTCTTTTAATTTTTTCATTATAATTAAAAATAGCCTACACTTCATATATTTAAAGGAACACATGTCATTTTTATAGAATGTATTGGAGAAAATCTTTGTCCAAAAAATAATGACTTGAGAATTTCCCTTTTTTAATTAAGAAAATACGTTCAGGGACTTTTCTGATATTTAACTTCCCCGACAAGAGATAGAGCGAAGACTTTTTGGTTCAATTATAGTCAAATACAGACCCAAAGGGGTAATTTGAATTGAAACACTTGGGGCGGATCTTTTCGTATTTTCAGGATAGCGGGAACACAAAAAAATCTGTGTCCTTCTGCCCCTCTGCCACGCCTCTGGGCTTCCCTCCTTCCGGACCGGAGAACAAACACATTGATCGTCAGGTACCTCGCTCTCTTCCTCTTATACACTTTTCAAATTTTTTACTGTAACAAACGGATCCCCCTTTTTTATTTATTGTTATTATTATTATTTTTGTTTGTATTTATTATTTAACTATACACATGGATATATTATTCTGGGGCTCTCTTTCGAAGGTTTTTGTTCCTCAAATTTTGGAATTTCCGAGTACAGAGTTTCTTCCGCTCTGTTTTTGTTGCATCACGATATTTTTTGGTTTTCGCTGGCGTTTTTTTTTTTTTAGTTTGAAAACTGGGTAATTAGGTTTGTCTGAAAAATGTTACCTTTTTCCCTTTCAAGAACAGATTTTTTTTCGAAGCGGAGGAGATTGATTAAAGATAAAACGAAAAGAAAAAGAAAAAGAAGGTGATATCTCAAAGAGAATGTTCTCGATCACTTTGTCGTGTCACACTTCAAAAGCATGGTCTCTATAGGTGTTGGAGAATGTTTTTCGTCCAGAAAAATTAGGGTGCATGGGAAACTGTGCACGCTTAAAGTAGTAAGTTAATCATTAAATTTAGAAGTGGTGATTTCAAACTATGACTTTACAATTTACTCTTATTTCAGTTAAATATTTCATGTATTGAAAATTATTTGTTGAATGGGAATTTAAGCTACGCATGAAGAAAAATGTTAAAATATTAATTAAAAAATTAATTTTATCATTTCCTATCGATTTAAGTTTTTAGAATAAGTAATTATTTAAAATGCATAGGATGAAGATATCAAAAAACTATCTCCTTATGCTGCTTTTCCTGCCACTTAACAAGGCCTCGTGTAAAACTCTCCTTAGTTTTGAAAAGAATTCAAAAGAAGTCACATTTTTAGAAAATGGTATATTGTTAATATTGTTATAATCTTATTTTTTTCCATTTTTTTTTTCTTAATTAGTACTTCAAAACAAGAGATACCAATTTTCTTTTTCTTTTTCTTATACACATACAAACAACATAGGGAGGGATTTAACTCCCCTTCCCCTCCCCTTGGGCCAATTACTTAAGAAAAAGAAACATAGGGAGGGATCTAAAGGTTGCTTTCAACTCCTTTATTCTAGGCTGTTCTTGCCCTTTCCTCCGGAGTAATGCTTAGTACCATGATAAAATTTGGAATCCATCCGGATTCATATCACTTACCATATTGTATATTAAAAAAAAAAAATCCAAAATTTTACGTAGCAAATCAGTTTACAATATGGTAAGTGATATGAATATGGTTGGATTCCGGATTTTACCACGGTACTGAGCATTACTCTTTCCTCCGTCTCTTCCTCTTTCTTCTGTGCTCTTCCATGGCCATTATGGAGAAATCCTTTACGAAGGAGATACGTTAGTTACATTTATATATGAAGGATATAACTCATTAATATGATATGTTGGTTTTTCCATTCCTTCCTTTCAGGGTCAGTTGCGGTCTTACTCTGATTGGTCTATAAAAATAGATTTCAATGCTATTTCTTTTTTATTTTTCTTTAGGTGATCAAATGAGAATGGATAAGAGGCTTGTGGGATTGACATTTCCATTTCTTTCCATTCCTTCTTCATTTTAATTTTTCCTTCCTTTCCATTCTTTGATGAACTCCCAAACACACTGTTAATGTGCAAAAAGTTTGTTGTTCCCATATGTCCATACACAGTCCTAAGCTTAAGTAGAGACAACAGGTCTTCCCTCCATGTCAGGCTAGACACAACTTCGGAGGAGAGTAAAATCTTGTCGCCATCTTCTCTATTGATTTTGGGTATAGTTTTGGAAGGTTTAGTGGAAGGTATATGTTGTGAAAGGTTTGAATTCAATGTTGATCATTTGCAAAGCTGTGATTTTGCAGATCTGAAAGTTAATTTTACCATTATAGGTTGTTAAAATTTGAAATTAAAGTTCTGAAAATTTCAATTTTTTCATTATTAAAAGTTTTTTCTTAAGCAGTTGCTTTTAATTTTTGTTACTAATTATGAGAATGCCACCAGGAATAATGACATGGCATCTGCAGGTGAAAGTAAAATTGGCCTATTCTGCATAGAATAATTTGCCGCCTTTGTGAATATGTGACAGAAATTCTGCAGAAAGGCTAGTATCAGATGATTTTCATGTGTAGTATATGTATTGTATTTGCTTTAGGATATAACTATAAACTTGTTACTAATTGAAAGTACTTTTACATGGTTATTGATTTATTCTTTGTTTGAACTTTGTATACTCTTTTGCAGACTCTAGTTTGCATTTTTATTTTTATTTTATTTAATTTTAATTTTAATTTTTTCTGGTGTATGTGTTATTTGTAGCTTATACAGCTCTTGCTTACAGTGTACTGCGTGGGAAATTAAGGATATTAGGAAAGGAAAGTAGCTTCTGGAATCTGATGGATGATAGGAACTTGGGATATACTTTTGGTGGCTTGAATCAGAAAATATCTAGTGTAGAGGAGGGTTCAGGTGCAGCTTCCCATCATGTGAATGCCGGCAGTGTACTTGTTGAGGGGTGAGTATCATGATTTTGATTCTAAGTCTTTAGCAGTTACACAGAAATTACCCTGTTAATATTTTTATTCAAGAACTTGCATTGCAATTGGCAAGCAATAATTGGCACTTTTAGACTGGAACCAGTCAATTGTTTAGGCTTATCAGTTTTTTTTTTTTTACATAAAAAATGTAGACCAGCGAAGAAGAAAAGGGAATCAAGAATTATTGGCGGAGGACTGCGCCAGTTCAGTATTATAGGTTTGTATAACCTAAAATGATTTTCTGCTGGATGTGTTTATTAAAATCTTGTGAGTTAGTGTATTATCCTCAGTTCAAGTGTGAAATATCAAAATTAGGGATGTTGAAATCCCAATGGTTTTCCTATGTTTAAGTAATCATTGCAATAATGCTATAATTAAATCATTACTGGGCAAAAAATTCACTTATTTTCGTTTTCCCAGTGTGTCAGAAGTTGAAGAGTAAGGTTACAACGACGTACAACGAGGTATATTTTATATTTTAATTGTAAATCTGAAGTTTGTTTTGTGAAGAAGCTTTATGAAACAGAATCAAAAGCTCCTCCACGTACTAATTGTCTCCGTAATCAAATTAAATAAGTTGTTCTTTGCTGATAATGAATATGTTTCTATTTGATGAATGGCACTTGTGGGGGTTCACTTCAACTATCCAAATAAAATAATGCAAACCCAACTTGAGTAATCTTTTTGAGATTTGAGAAGCCATAGTTTACTGTTAATATTGGGCTATTATAAAGCTTCGTATTTTGAATAATTCACTGTTGCTTTCCATCAAACTGAAATTTCAGGTTGAAAGTCAGATATGTCTACTGTTTAAGTTGAATCTTAGTCGTGATCTTATGGCGTAAGCTGTTCCTTTTGGTGTTCTAGGATTGTGCAAAATGTTGTGTGCTTTGTTCTCTTTTAACCACCAAAAAGGGTTTAGATTCAGGTTTACCTATAGATCATGCAATTGGCCTTCTGGGGACCCAGCAGAAAGAAAAGAGAAAAGAGGCCTTTTGGGGAATCCGCTAAATAAACATCCCCCAATGTGAGGCCAACAACGTTTGGTCATACACTCTCACTCGGATTGGTAGCAGAGTCTTGCTTGTGTGATAATTATCTCCTGTACCTTAAATTTTTTAATTTAGTGGATTGATGGGTGAGGTCCAGGTTGCAGATGAAATAATTGCAGAGTTTTCTGGAACGCATAGTGATACAGCAACATCTTTGGAGGTTCAATTCAACTCAATGATTCTAAATATTTATTCTTGTACCTTTGTACTTCTCTTAAAGCTACTTGATTATGTTGTAAAATGATCATTTTGGTTGATCAGTCTGATGAGAAGAATATAAGAAGACGGGTGTATGATGCATTAAATGTTCTTCTGGCACTAGATGTCATTGCCAAAGACAAGAAGAAAATCCACTGGAAGGGACTCCCAAATACAAATATAAAGGATTTGGACAAGATTAAGGTTGGTAAGCGACCTTATTCTAGACCATTTAAATGACACCATACTTTTTTAGAGTTCTCTCTCTCTGTGTCACACACATGCCTGCGTGCACGCATAGAGATGCACCTAAAAATAATAATGAATCCCATAATATTTTTATAATTGGATCATATTAATTTTGTTCTTGATCTTTGCAGGCATTGCGTGTTAAGCTGGTGAATAGGATTGAAAAGAAAGTGGCCCACTTGAAAGATCTAGAAGAACAAGTAATGCCGTGTGAACATGCTTTTTCATAAACACTGTCGTTTGGTGATTTTGTTAGGTTTTTTTAGAAAATTTAATTGTGGAAAATTCATTTTTAACCCCAAGTTATAACAAATCAGAAATATCTCAATCTTATCTCATAAATCATATTAGCAAAGTTATCAACTTTAAAGACAAACACCACGGAGATGATCACCAAAATCCAAACTAGCAGAAAATAAATGAACACAATGATTTGGTGATGAAGTAGAATTTTTTTTTAAAACTCTTCGAAAGAAAAACCACTATGAGGGCCAACCAACTCTAAAGGTATCTGTTATAGAAGACTTATGTTACAAGCTAGTCAACTTACAAAACCTTTATATCCAACACTCAGCTTCCAACCTCGGCAAACAGACCGTTCACCTCCTACTGTAGTGGCTCCAGAACTTTTGGCATTCTTTTATAGGAATCATCTTCACAAACAAACCTTTTTCGCTGCAACCTAGAACTTTAGTAGTTGAAGGTTTTATGTAGTTTAATTGCAACAAGAAGAACAAGAGAGAGGTGTTACAAAGTAGGCTCTCAAAGTGTATCTAAGGTTTTTGAATAGTAGCCTCTATCTCTGTGAAAATTGTGCCTCAATAGGCTTATATAAGTAGGGGAAACCTGGGTTTTAAAAGCTAAGTCGGCTAAAGAAAAAAAAAGCTTGTCGCAAGTTGGTTCGATTGAACTGCAATCGAGCCTTTCTGTACCAGATTTTAAGATTTCTATTGGTAGCCCGTTTTGACCTATTAACATTGGAATCGGAAAATTTTCGTGAAATACAAAGTTGTAGTCGTTTGAATTAGCTTTCTAATACCGCAAAGCTTGCCTTCATTTGATGTCGAAATCAAAAGATATGTTCATTTTATCCTGACTAGCTCTTTGGTGGACAACATTCATTAACTTGAATTTTTCACGTCTTAGACCGATTTTTACACCGACTTAACCCTTAGCTAACACTAAACATTACAACCCAAATACCATGTTTTGACACATGAACTTGTCAACACAAAAGTAAAACCTAACAAATTGTGTTTCAGATGAGTCATTAAATCCGTTGCATAGAAGTAGTCTGCAGCTCCACGAGTTTTTTTATGTATCCTAGCTAGTAAAAATGGTATCTGTGTTCGACCTTCTAAATTCTACATGGACAAAGTTTTCCTTCAACCCCGTCTGTTAAACTGACATCTATTTTCTTAGAACATGTGATTCTCATATGCATTATGTGAAAATCATCATATGTTCTTAAATTGACATTAGTTAATTCAATTATCTTTTTTCGTCTTCCTGTGTAGCTTACATATATTATGTGATTATCATTATCAACTCGCCCAATTTTCAGTCTTTGTGACGATACAAGTTTAATTGTATGCATAATTCTAGTAACATTATATTTAATTACAGCTGTATAAGTGGAGATATGGTTGTTTTCAAATTGTAACTAATTTTTTGAAGTTCAAGATTTTGAAATCATGGTGTAAAGCCCTCATGCTTTATCCTAGCCGTGCACATGATATCACAAAACTCATTTTTGGCATGCAAATTTCTTGCATTAAAAGCGAAAAATGGATAAGTAGGTCTCTAGTGTAAAACTGAGATAATTTACTTGATGTTCTTCGTTTCTTATGCTTTTATATCTTAGGAAAAGACTCTGAAAATGCTCCAATGGAAGATGTTTAGAATGATTATTAAACTCCAAAAGCTAATCAGAATGTGGTATTATGGGTTGTAAAAAGAGCTTCAGTTTTTAGTGAATAGATACTTGTTTGACTTTAGATGGAAGCTATAATGAACTTGAAATTTGATAATATTATACTCCACAAAATTAATAAGCTATACATATGTTCATGTCATGTTACATGGCATATTTTTCATAATTTCAGAAAATGTTTTGAATTAGTCGGGATTACATATACCAATTTTGTTCTATCAATGGGTACATTCATGGCATTTGGATGAGTGGGGTAGGGTCAAGGATCCAATCCTTACTCTGTGCCAAACAAAGAAAAGTTGGGATGAGGATGATTTTCTTTCTCTGATCTATTTCGTTCAGTCTTCTTTTTGATAGAGTTGCCTTATTAGAATAGGGCTTCTGATTTTGCATGACAATAGAATGAGCATTTGCTGGACGACCAAACATTGAATGAAATGTTGGCATGGGGTAAACTAATAGGTTTGGAGAGGAAGCAACATAAAATGAACCAAATTTGATGTCTGAATATTTGGTTTGGTATTTGTTGCTTTGCTTTCCATGTTTTCATTTCTTGTAATTAAACGATCTTAATTGTTTTTTCTTTTTGGTTGAATTTTTACAAGTAAAATAATTGTATTGTTTTTATGTGTTTTCAACTTTTTTTGAAAAAAAAAAAAAGATTGTAGGTCTCCAGAATTTGATGACACGCAATCGTCAGATACTTAAATGTGGAAGTGCATCTCCAGAAGGATTTTCTTTGCCATTTATATTGGTTCAAGTAATATCTCTCTTTTTTTTTCCTTTTTTTCCTAATGTGCTTGTTTCACATCAGTTAAGAGTTGAAGCATATGTGTTTCTTTCATCAAGTAATATTATGCTTTTCCGCCATATTCTATTTCTGAAGCAAATGTTTATCTTGTTCATAGATTTGGATGAAGTGCAAACTAGCAGATGATTTATGCTTATAATTGTTTTTTAAACAATCATTTCTTCAGAGCTTGGGATTCCCTTGTATTTTCTGCTATAAGCATACAAGCTTATTTGACCTTTCATGAAAATACTAAAGATGAATCCATGTTCTTTTCCCCTCTTGAAACATTATTGAAGATTCTAGAGCTCTACTTGAACAATAAGTTGAATTTTCAGCAATCCATTTCTTAAAACAATTCATCATACTCGGTGCATTGCCTGATTGTACTCTCTCTCTCTCTCTTTATAGACAAGCCCTCATGCTACAGTTGAGATAGAGATTTCTGAGGACATGCAATTGGTGCACTTTGACTTGAATAGGTATGAGTAATTAGCTTCAACTATAAAAGAGAATTTGATGTTGCACTTCTGTCATAAATCTGATACCACTTTATCTTGTTTGACAGCACACCCTTCTCCTTGCATGATGATGCTTACATTCTGAAGTTGATGCGTTACTACCAACAACCAGAGAGTAGAGATGTTTCTCAACATTCTTCCGTTCAGTCGTCTTCAAGCTCAGGCTCATCTGGGTGCACCAGGCCCTTTCATTGGAACTCTGAAACACACTCTCTAAAATGAACATGTATTGAAATATTGGTAGATTTGTGGTAGAGTAAGAAGGGACTCACCCAATCTTTGATCATGGGAATAGCCCTTTGCATCGGTAGGGTTTGTTTAGTTTGCTTTGGTTGTCGATGTTGTTTCTATCTTATATACAAAAAAAAAAAAAACACACACACACACGTATAATCTGTTAATGAGCTTTCCATAGACTTGTTTTTGATACTTAGGCTGAAGAGCTTGTAAATGACAATGTGCCAACATGTTGTGTAACATGCATTGTGGGCATTACAAAATGGAACTTTGTAACATCAGTGGCTTTTAATGTGGATTGGAATTCCCTATTAATATGGGTAGTCTAAGAGAAGGGGTGTGGAGCCTACCTGTCTCGGGCAGGTGGATCTTGTATCCTAAGTTGCTTGGGGCAAGTGGGTTTTTCAGCTTTTAATATTTAGGCTGAAGAGCTTGCAAATGACAATGTTCAAACAAGTTGTAACATGCATTGTGGGCATTACAAATGGAAATTTGTAAATCAGCAGCTTTTAATGTGCATGAGAATTCCTTGTTAATTTGGGCAGTCTAAAAGAGAAGGATTGTGGAGCCTACTTGCTTTGTACATGTAGATCTTACATCTTAAGCTGTTCGAGATAGGTGGGCTGCGTAACCTCCCTGTTTTGAACTATTCAAACTTCATCATTTTGATACTTAATAAAATTGTGGTTTGGACATTAATGACCTTGTGTAGCGAGGTAGCATATGTTACATAGATTGTCAGCATAAAATAATGTCATTAGGTAATTTTGCTATTTTTGTAGTTTTGGGTGCATGCAACAAATCTTTTATTGAGGCAATTGATAATTTGATTTTTTTTTTCTTATGAAACGGTAAAATATAGTTTTGTTTTCGCTACTAACACCGTTAATAAATCTTTTTAAAATTGAAGAGAACATAATTGAACGTAAGTATATACCGTACAAAAAATTCATCATAAAATGAATAAAAAAAAAACTCGTCCAAAGCAAAACAAAAGATAATAGACTGATTAAGTTTCCCTTAAATAAAAAAAGTACGGAACAGTTTTGTAAATAACATTGATATCTTAGACTAACAAAAAAGGAAAAGTTATTCTACAAATCCAAATCTATTAAATTGACATTTGTGCTTAGAATACATAATTTTTACAAGTATTTTTAAATAGAGTAAGCTACTCTACATTCATTTCATACTAGTGGATATAACGTGTTAAGTGACTTTTCATATCAGTCCTTAAAAAAAAAAAAACCGTTTAAAATACGTTATTTCGACTNGGATATGTAATGAATATAATAAATAAATATAAAAAATAACATTATCTTTTTTTTTTACAAAGCAGCAATACATGGAGGTAGAGCAAGTCCACTACATAGGAGAGGTGGAGCAAGTCCACTACAATGGGGAGAAAGAAAAAAGTGGTAATGTAGCTTGAGTGAGTACGGGCTGCAGCCCAATAAGTCACATGATGAGCGCAGAAGTTTGTACTTCTATATATTTTTCTAGCTTTCCAAGAAGAAGATGCTATAATAGAGCAGAGAGTGTCAGATATGATGTTAGCTATTTTTCAGTCTTAAACTATAGAAGGATGTTGAAGTGCCATAATAACCATAAGAGAATTATCCTCTAAAATAAAACTGTTGAAATTGAGATAGATAACTAGTGTGACAATCAACCTAACATCTAAGGCTTCTCTAAAATTTGGATCACAGGAGGCATTACTCTTTTAAATAACAAAGATATAAGACTAACAAAAAAATGACAGTTTTATTTCAAATGAGTCGCTTTAAGAACATTTTTCAATTTAGTAGTGTGGGAAAAAAAAAAAACTTTACTGCATGGGTCCCAAAGATCGACACAGGTTGTTTGTAATTGTACCATATCCAGTGTGAGCACGCAGTTTAGGAGCGCGTGAGAATGCGACTCGCCCATATTCCCCATGCAAAAAAAAAAGATGAGTGCGGGGAGGGAACATGCCGGACCGGGGAAAAGGCTCAGTCGGACTGTTGACGCAAAATTACAGCTCCAAAGCACCAAGAAGCAACTTTTCTTAAATTATTTTAAACAAAATTCTTTACCTTAAAATTAAGACACGTCAGTTGAGTAGTATAATAATCATTATTAAAACTTAATTGGTACCAATTGCCCATGAACAAGAAACTATAACCTATAAATATAATATATAAATATATGCTGGTCTGCACTCTCACACTCACTCACTCACACTCTCTCTCTCTCTCTCTCACTCACTCACTTTGGATTAGACGTTCATACATTTAACTTTTGTTCATGCAAGAGGAGAGGGGAGGAGAGGAGAGGAGAGCCACAAATCTCTTTTTCCTAAGCACAGTGCACGGAGCATCAGAAAGAAGAAGCTTATGGGTTAAGAAACATCGCCTTCTCAAAACCCTAAAAAGCAATAGAACAAAAAGAGTCTTGGTGAGAGAAGGAACAAGGAACTATATTTATATATAAATACATAAAAGGCCCCTCCTTTATTTTAGCTCCTCATTCCAGCCCCCCCTCCTCGATCCCTTTCTCTTCTCCTCCTCTCTCTCTCTCTCTCTCTGTGCAAGTCGATCGATGTGATTCTCCACAATTATCTCCAAAAACCCATCAACCTTTACAAAAGAGAATTAAAGAGCAAGAAAAACCATGGTTTTTTCTTCCATCCCAGCTTATCTTGATCCAGCCAACTGGCAACAACAGGTAAGGGTTTCTTTCTTCAATTTTCTTCCTATGGTTTTCTTTCCCAAAAAAGCTAAAAAAAAAATTCAAAAGACAAAAATATTCCTGTAACTTTTGTAATATCTGATCTTGAATATACCAGATATTTCATTTTTTTCTTTCTTTCCCTTCTTTTTTGTGTATTTACAGCAGCCAAATCATCCAACTGGGACTAGTATTGCAGGGAGTTCGCAGCATCTTCCACCTCCTCCGCCCCCGCCGCCACCCCCGCATCCTCATGGGGCCGGCAGCGTGGGCTCGATCAGGCCCGGGTCAATGGCGGATCGAGCTCGGATGGCGAACATACCGTTGCCGGAGGCCGCGCTAAAATGCCCAAGATGCGACTCCACAAACACTAAATTTTGCTACTTCAACAACTACAGCCTCACCCAGCCTCGCCACTTCTGCAAGACCTGCAGAAGGTACTGGACTAGAGGCGGCGCTCTTAGAAATGTCCCCGTCGGAGGAGGCTGTCGGAGGAACAAAAGGAGCAAAGGGAGTAGTTCAAAGTCTCCGGCGAGCAGCGCCGATCGCCAATCGGGTAGTGCTGGTTCCGCCAGCTCAATTCCTTCTAATAGTGGCACCGCCGATATGATAGGCCATGGCCTCAACCCCCAGCTACGATTCATGGCTCCTTTGCATCAACTCTCTCATGACTTTGCTGCCGGGGAGATCGGCTTGAACTATGCCTTGAATTATACACCAATGGGAGTAGCTCCTGGTGACTTGAATTTTCAGATAGCAAGTGGTGGTGGTGGTGGCGGCGGTGGCGGTGATGCTGGGTCCTTTTTATCGGAGCACTGGCGGTTGCAGCAAGCCCAGGCGGCCCAGTTTCCGTTCATGGGTGGGTTGGATCCTTCGCCGGGCGGGTTGTTTGGAGGCAGTGTTGAGGCATCGGGTTATCTAGGGGGAACGAGTCACGGCCGAAGTACCCGGCCGTCTAGCTCGGGGGTTACCCAGCAGATGGCTTCAGTGAAAATGGAGGACAATCAGGAGCTGAATTTGTCGAGACAGTTGTTGGGAATTCCTGGGAGTGAGCAATACTGGACTACTGGTAATACTGCATGGACAGATCTTTCTGCTTTTAGCTCTTCTTCCACTACAAGGAACCCCCTATAGAATTTCCCTACCTTTTGCTTTAAGAAACTTTTTAGTCCCTTGTCAAAGATCACGAAGAAATTTGAGCTGAGATGATTCAACTGAAAACCCTAGAAATGGTAGTTTTATTATTTTTTTTTTTCGTTTTGAGTTTTATTTCTTATTTAGCTTTAGATTGCAATATTGTATGAGCATGTTTGAGATAGTGAGCTTATGAGTTCATGGAGTTTTGAACCTATTAATGGTACATGTTTATGAAATTAATGCATTGTGCTAGCTGAATGCTTTTAATTACTTGAAAAGTTCGTTTCTCCGCTGACAAAATGGTATTAATTGATTGTTGCATTGTTTTATAGTTGCAATTGCATAAAATCTTAGCGAAAAAGTTCATGTAACTCCTTTGATTTGATTTGATCAACATATATATGAAGATAATAATTAAATTCGTAACGGAGATTTCATTTGGTATATATATATATATATATATATATAGATGCATGACTGACTTTTACATAGTTATTAGAATCCTCTCTTTTTCTTTCTTTTTCTTTCTTTCTTGCTTTCTTTTTTTTTTTCTTTTCCAATCAATAACCATGTCAAAGTCTCATGTCGGTACAACTTAAGAATGTCTTTTTTTTTTTTTAATGAAATCTCAGTAAAGGTTCTAGCAAGTTATAAATGATAAAAAGAGAAAACAAAAAAGTAAAGGCTAAGTACTTAATTGACTTCATTCATATATATATAGAGAGTGTGATTTCGTCCTCTTCAAGATGAGACTTTCACTGTAACATTATGAAATGTCAATAAGCCAAGAGTCAGCGGCCGAATTTGGTAGCATATGTTTGCTGATATGAATATATTAAGCACGTTTTTCTTTTTTAAATCTGGATGGATTTTTTATTTTTTATTTTAAAGCTAGCTTTGTCCAGTGAGGGGGAATCTAGCCAAGTATGTTTGTTACCAAATGTAACTAACCCAGTTAATATTATATATAGAGCCTAATTAATTATAAGGTAATTACTTGGATTATAATTGATGAGATGTTAGAGCAACTGAAATGAAGCATTAATTAGATCTAGTAGCTATATACTGCCAACCTATATAATATTTGATCAAGGTTAACTATTAAGCCCTATTTCAACCACCAACATTGCGGGTTTGAAGTTTGGTGTTGCTTGTTTTGATGATTACTTCAACATTAATCTATTTACCGATGGGGTAATTCTTCAGGATGTTCTAGAAACTTGGCCGGACTGTAATAAAATCTTATATCAATCACCTTTCATCTCAAATGCAGTAAATGTTTGAATGACTGCTGCTATCATGTCTCTGTCGTCTGCAATATCTTCTCTCTCTCTCTCTACGATATCTCAGAAACCTGGGATTTTGAGAAAATTAATGATACACTGATTAACTTGAAGGAATCATTTAACGGAAGTTGGAGAAATTCTATATTCGAAAGGAGATTCCCATAATCTCAGTTTTCCACCTAGAGACGTTTATAGTGACTTCCAACTGATCAGACCAATTGTTTAATTCTGTATGCATGTTTCCTTGATTAATTTAATTATTATTTTTGCATGAGAGAGAGAGAGAGAGAGCAATAATTGTGGTCATGCAATCGCACTGATTGGTTTGGTAGGACTAAGACTAGGGAATGATTTTGTAATAATTTGCGAATGTACTTATTGTTGGCTGAGACTCAGACTCAGAGACGACTGTGAGGTCATGAAGCGTTAATTTCGTGATTTTTGGTTCTCTTATCATTTTCTTTCTTTGTTTTCATTTCATCTGCTCTCTGTCTCATCGATAGTAGGACAAGGGCTCTCAAAAGACGCCAAAATTCCACTATTAAAAATAATTCTCCAAAGTTTTAGATCTCAAAGCCAACATTTTCTGATTCAGTGTATTAAATTAATACGTATTCACACAAAGTAATGCTATTTAAGCCGTTCGTGTTTGTAATTTTAAAAATGTGATTTTAAATTGTGTAATTTAAAAATATTATTTTAAAAACGTAATTAAGTGTTTAACAAAATTACAGTTTAATATTTAAAATTGTACGTTTTCAATAAACACTTCCTTGCTTGCTATTAAAAATGCAGATTCATAATTTTTTTAAAAACGCAATTCGAAACGATCAATTTTTTATTATTGGTTTAAAATCGTATTTTTTATTTATGAAATCACACTCTCAAACACACTATTAGTAAACTATTATATAATTTGATAATGTATCAATAAAAATCGGTCATTAAATAAGCACTTGTAAAAAGTTAAAAATTAAAAGTTAATTTTTAATTTTACATTATTTTAATTATATAATCGCCCATTAAATAGCATTATTCATGCTCAATGTAAATGTAATTTTTCAATGCATTTTGAATGGATATTACTTTAGTAGATTGGTCTAAGAGGAAGACTTTTTTAAAAAATATAAAAAAAAAATTAAAAATCTAGGAAAAGAAAAATCGTGCTTCATGGGTCTTAGAAACCTGTTCCAAGGGAATTCTCGCACTTTGTTGCGGAAGAATAACGTTAAGAGAGAGGAAGACTGCCACATCAACAGGGTCAAAGAGATAATTACCACTACTACTACTATAACTCGGGAAAGAATGTCTGACCCTTTCTCATTTTCCACACGCGTGAGCGCGTGTTCCTTCACGACTCACAAGAAAACAAGCCACTGTTTTGTCAGTATGAGGAACCTGACACGGCTCTCGGTCCCAGTGATTCGATCCTTCACGGCACGCGCTCCAGAGCAGCGTGGATTTTTTATAGCCCGCCCTCATGCTTTTTTTTTTGTTTTTTGTTTTTTTATACTTTGCTCCGATTTGCCCATGTTTCTGACACTACCTGAGCGCGGTCCACTTACGTACAGTTCTAAGGTTACGGTTCAGTAGAACCAGTATATACTCCCCATTACTACTTGACTAGATGCTACTTGTCTCAGTTGTCTGGACGGAATTACACTTAGACCAGACCCCTTCTTTTTTTTTTTCAAGTATACATGAGAAATAGAGAGAAAGAAAAGGGCCTAAGCCATAACAGTGGGATCTTTTCGTCTTATAATTTTGATGGAGGGAACAAAGAGGGAATATGGGAATGCGGTCATGGTTGCAGCCCATTGTGTTGCATTATGGGCGTAGAAGTTTACATTTTTATTTACTTTTTTAGTTTTTCGTTAGGAGAGGAGGCTAGATTAGTAGAGTCAATGATCTTCAAAATTAGAGGAGAAATTCTCCAGTCTCAAATGCTGTTAGAGTATTGAAGAGGCAAAATAATTACTTGCGAATCTCCTTCCAGAATAAAACATTCTAGAAAATTAGGATTAAAAACTAAGTTTAGCCTTATAAAAATTAGGTATGACATTCCATTCATATTTTAATCCTTTGAAATAAAAATTTGTGATTCCATTCCTACTAGCTATAATCCTAGCTAGTTCAACTATGTTTTTGAGGGTTTATCCCTTGTAGCCCCTTTTTCCATTCAATTAGAGAAAAGAAAAAAAAACTATGTTTTTGAGTTCAAAGTCCATTTTGTAAATACTTGATAGCTAAATAACCATAACTAGCTCGATCGGTGGGTGATACTCTAATTAACATAAAACTTTTGAATAAGTATTAAAAGGATCCAATACAAAACTCATAATTATTTTGTAAAATCATCAATTGTCTTTAAGAGTTAAGCTGATATAGCAAACAATGTATTTGATCATCATTTAATCATTAATATTTTGACATTTTTTCTCATGGATCTAAACTTTCCTTTAATAATTGAAACTCTCCATGCGCGCATATAGAATATTTAATTTTTAAAGGGGATTTGTAAAGAAGAGTTCAAATTTAAAATCAAGACAACCAATTCTATATTATATTAAATTTTGAAAAACTCATGAAAAATGAAGAAAAAATAGAGAAAGAAAGGATCGATACTGAAGATTAACACAATTTAACCATAATTAATGACTACATCTACCTAATATATAGATTTTTTCTTCAACTCTTAAATGGGAGGTGAGGTAGAGTTAATATTTGAACTCACAATCATGTGTTTTGATATTATGATAAATTACAAATTATTTAAAAATTTAATTTAAACTGATAAAATTAAATAAACTTAGATACTTAAATCAATATTCAAACATGTTTTAGTTCAATAATTCTCCAGAATTTTCTTTGTAGTTTGATATATATGGTAGATAATGTATTAATGTGGTTTATTAGTTTGATGCTAACAGTTAACACACATGAAATTCAATATTGGTGGCTTTCACGTTAAGTAGATCAATCATATATATATATCCCATAAACATAATTAACAGCTATAATAGTGCTGCATACATACATAAGTAACATAATTAAACATGGTGTACTGTACGTTGGACTCAAAATAATAAAAAAAAAAAGAAAAAAGAAAAAGAACATCCCGTCTCAGTCTTTAAGAAACTTCCCCGAACGATCTAGCTAGCCGCAATAATAATTATAATGATGATGGTATTACAATAATGAATGAATTATATATATTCTAACTATATATGGGGGGTTGGTCATGTTGAAAGAAAGGAATCTTGGGGGGTGTTTGGATTTGCTTTTGCAAGAACCAAGGCTGCTTACCAAGAACGAATAAAGCACATTCAAAACCGTAAAAAAAAGGGCTTTTCTCTCTCTCCCTCTCTCTCACTCTCAAACAGCCCACAGCATGATAATCTCATGGTTGGTTGGTCGGTCGGTCGTCTTAGGTGTTCAGTAATCAAAGGGGTACGTTGTATATAGTGATCCCGAAATTATCGATATTGAAATGCGGGCACATGCATCCATCGCTCTAGCTGTATCTACATGTAAAGAACAACTGTACGTAGGAAACAAAGAAAGAAAGAAAGACTAGTAGAAGGAATTCTAGGCTCGGAAATCCAAGCCAAATCTCCTCTCTCTCTCTC
>FXXK01000428.1:113052-212662 GCA_900184695.1 Betula pendula
TCTCTCTCTCTCTCTCTCTCTCTCTCTCTCTCTCTGTTTTTTGTTCAATATATATATATATATGTATTTCATTTTGATATATGTTGATGCGCGCACACACGCGCACAGGCACAGCAGCTTTCACTTTTGGTAACGTCCTTGTTTGTTATTACACATTCTTTTCTTTCTCTCTCTAGATGATGATCTTCTTCTCGTCAACAGGTGGGATGGAGAAAGAAAAGTGAGATTCCAAGCTCTTCTGAGTCCTCACGTTCTCCCACATGTGCTCAATCATGCACATCTCCCGGATTTCAGATTCCCAGTCATTTCATTTACGATAATTTCCCGACCCCACTGGACCCAATCGATGAAATTGCTATTGCATGCCCATTACTATATAGCCTTCTTTGTGGTAATTAGTGTTTGTATATTGAGTATAAGATTAAATAAGTTAATTTTAATTTTTATG
Source organism: Betula pendula (assembly GCA_900184695.1). Lineage (NCBI taxonomy): Eukaryota > Viridiplantae > Streptophyta > Magnoliopsida > Fagales > Betulaceae > Betula > Betula pendula. The sequence goes on from FXXK01000428.1 coordinate 113,501, forward strand.
TTGTATTGGATTCGTTGAATTTGTGGGTCACATCAAAAAATTTGTGTCGAGTTTTGGTTGTATTGATATATATATATATTAAACTATATAAATTAATTTTAATTCAATTTATTTAATTAAATAAATTAAACTCATCAACCCTTATCAATCATGTAAAAAATTATCAACAAACTTAGTCCATGTCACTGTTTGGTTGTTATTTTTTATTTTTGTTTTGAGATTTAATTCCTTAAGGATAAAGGTTTGTGTAGCCAAAATGCATCACAGGCCAGGTTAATATATATATATATAAAAGAAATAATCTAGTGGGTCCAGTGATTACGATGTCCATTTTCTGTTAGGAGGCCCCTTTAATAGATTGACCAAACAATTCTTTGACACCTTTCTAGGTGAGTTTAGCATCCTATGAAGTCACTTTTCCAATTACTATGTCCAAATTAAGGGGGCGCCGGCTAAGTAACTGATTATTATTGGTTCAATTGATGTAGTGGCTTTGTATTAGCAGTCTCATTAGAAAAAACTATCAGCATTGATTGATGCCAATAGTACGTGGGGAATGAGATTCATGTAATTCTAGATTATACGTGGAAGTGAGGCCCTCTTCGATTCTCTAGAATTGCACAAACATGCAATTCCTCCGATTTAGGTAGTTCATCAAAATGAGCCATCTAGATCGAACCAAATAATTAACACTCAAAGAAAGAACAATGAAGTAAGTTAGAAATGGCTCAACTACACCTTAAGGTGGTTTAATTGTCACCCCCCAAAGGGTTGATTAATTAGGGTGAGTTGACATTTCCTCATCCTTTATGGGATGGTTGACAATCCCATAACTAGTTTGGAGGTGATTGATCATCCAAAAACAAATGGTCGAATGTCCAACTAACTTAATAAGATGGTTGACCACTTTTTTGGGGGGTGGTGTACCAATTCTATACATCCGATTGGAGTAGCTGACCACCCTCTCAAAGGTTGAAGAAGTGGTTGGCCCACCCCAACTAGCCCTTTCAGTGGCCCATCATTATCTCAAAGCTAAGGCTGAGCACTTGATCGACCACTTCTTGGAGTTGGTCGTCCTATCTCAACATCCTTGTGGGGTGAACAAGATTGAGTATCTTTCTTTAGAGGCCCTCAATGCCTAATCTAATAGGAGATTTTTCATAGATAGATCAAGAAAGTAGGGTTCTTATCTTTCAACGCCTTTAGTGGCCGGTTTGGGAGGAAATCTAAAAGATCATTCCATCCGAAGAGATGAAGGAATGAATGCATAAAGTTGAGATTATGCCATTTGACCGACCACCTTAAAGGGGGATTTTTGATTTTTTGGTCTTTTTCTCTTTCTCTTAAGGTTGACTTGGAAGGTCTAGATTGAAGGAATTGCATGTTTCTGCAATTCTTTAAGATTGTATGGACCTCAATTCCTGGCATTATGTGCATGAGATGGTTGAATGATGTGGCAGGAATATATTATATATGCATAATTCTAAGATTACTTTCTTTTCTTTTTTTCCTTCTTTCTATTCATTAAGATTACTTATTAACGTCTACTAAAGCATATTACATGATGGATGTTTTGCCATTAGTTAATGAGTCACACATGCACGTGTATTAATTTAAAATGTAAGCATGTTGTACAATTGGAATAATTTTGAGATTAATTAGTAAAGTTAGTTAATACTAACTAAAGACAAATTAACAACACAGTAACAAAGAAACATTAATTAAATTAGAACATTTAAGAAGTCCTTTAGTATATTTATGTCTGTGTGTGCAAAGAGAATTTTCAAAGTGGCCGTTAGGGGTTCCAAATCCGAGCTAGTTAGCTAGAACTAATAATATGTACAAAAAATTATTATTTCTAAAGTTCATCTTCTTACAATAGAAAGCGTACCCATGTTTATTTAAATAAAGTTACAACCCTATCATGCATTGACGAGATAGATCAAATTATGCTTAAATTTGATTGGTCATTCATAGGAGTTCTACTGTACGTGATCACATATGATCACAGTAAGATTATCTCAAAAAAAAAAAAAAAATGGAAAATATAAATGAGTTAATACTTCCTATCTTGACAATTTGGCTTTCTCTACACTCTTTTCGCCTTTGGCTTTCTGTTCTCTGGTCACGTCGCGACAATTAATATCAATCAACCTTTTTTAGTGCTTCAATCCAAACATCTTTGCCGAATTGTCAATTTTTTTTCCTTTTTTGTTTTTTGTTTTAATTTGTATGTGGTTTTGACCTTGAATTTTGGATTCTTTTGTTGAATCAACTTTTAATTTTGTGTTTTGCTTTAATATAAAATCATTTAAAAAAAAAAAACTTTTTTAATTAATAGTCCAGTTACTTTCACTTTATAGTATTTCTTAATTTACACAGCTTTTTATGTTTTTCCAGCCATTTATGGTTTATGCATGGTTGATGTAAAGCTACTTAGCATCTTCACTTTTGTTTCTTTTTTTTTCTTGTTTTTCTTGTTTTTTGTTTTTTTTTTTTTTTTTTTTTTGTTTTATATACATTCCTAGTACTAAATGATAATTTATTTGAAATAAGTGAAAATTTACATATTCTTCAAATTCTGAGAGATCGATCCAATTGCAATAATTTCTCTTAAACACATATTGGGTTTTAAATGAAGTACTCATTCCATCACTGAATTTTTAATATTCATCTTGTACTACTATATATATATATATATAGTAGAATAAACATTATATATAAAAAACACATATACAAAAAAAGTATTTAACTATCCCACTTTAGTTTCAACCACCCTCTCCCCGGAAGATAAATTCCTAACTTAGCCACTCGATCGCCATATAATTATATGATATTTGTTTAATAAAAGCTAGCGTTTGTTTGAAACGATTAATTATAGGCAAATTAAATTCATAAGATGTTGAAACCCAGGCCATGTGTATCAGCCTTGCATGTTTGCTTCAAAAAACAATATGATCCAACATTATAACAAGAACTTGATACCATATATATATATATATATAGATTGATAAATTTGGTCGTCAAATCATCTTCTTGGAGGGAGAAGGCTAATGCGCTTTTGCATCATCAGAAAAAAAGAAAAGAAAGAAAGAACGATCGATGAAGCATTTTTGCATTAATTATATATAGGCTATAATCTTTTGCAAAGTGCGCTGTCGCGTGCTCCTCATGCAAAACCTATATAATATTATTATTCTTGATGTGTTTTGTCCTCTAATTAATATATATAATAAACATTGTATATTGTTTTTGTTGGTGTACAAGTCGGTGTTAATATGACTAATAATACACACTTCTAATATTATTCCTGATTTTTTTTTTTTTTGCTAATATATATGCATGGAATGGATGCTTGCGTGAGGAAGCACTGAGATATAATTAGGTTTGTCTTCTTTACATCCTGTGAATATCTTATTAGCGCGCAGGATGAGAGAGAGAGAGAGAGAGATCAGAGAGATTTTCCACGATCCATGCATAATCAGATCAATTAAGAAAGAATAGATTATTAATTGTACGCAGCAGATGAAATGATTTTATTTAATTGGAAGATAATATATACAGAGAGAGATGGAGAGAGGTCCAAAAGCAAAAGCAAAATTGTGATCGGTGTTGGTCTAAGGGCGCGGAGAATACGCTGTGTCAGGTGGCCCCCCAAGAAATCCCATATTCCAAATCTGAAGCTCACGAAATAGCACTCATTGCCTGCATCGATCAATGATCAAGCTATAGACCTACCCTTTTTATTGTTTGTGTTGGGGGTTGGGCCCAAAAGATATATGTAGGCTCATATCCCATTTACTAGTCCGGTCCGCATATGAGGGGCCCAAGTCTATATAGTAGCTGACCCTCGTTGCAAGGTTCGGTTGCCGCGTTAATGGTTCCTCTACTTCTCAAGGTTTGGTTCTTTAGCTGAAGAAGGTAAGGAACCTTAATGAATAAAGGACAAGGCCCATTATGATTCACATTTAAGGCAGTCGATCTCGATTGTTTTCCCTCCGTGTTTTCAAGATTCACCTGCTCCAAGGATGCGATTGACATGACAAGCAGACAGAGATTCATATGCCGTGGACCAGTATATGCGCGACATGTGGAATAATCATTATTGACCTGTATGGGCATAGAAGAAAATGGGAAGCTTAAGGCCCCACCGTAGAGGCTCATTAAATGGGCCTCGAGGGGTCTGCCATTATATAAAAAGAGAAATAAGTTCGGTTGGGGAGGTAAGTAACATAATCGATGAAAAATATCCTAAGTATTTTCTGTTGAGAATCAGCTCTAGAAACCAAACTGACTTAGGTATTGGAGCTATCCCCCTCCGGACCCTTCCGACAAGCTCTTGTGTCTAATTTCTCTCTGTTTACAGGTGTACTCGCTACCAAATTTGAAAACTGTCCCAACAGTTTGTATACATAACATTTTTTTAATATTTCTTCTTTGCATATACTTCAGTTTTGGGAAATTACCCAAATATATATATATATAGAGTTTTGTTCTTGTGACAAAAAAGAAAAAAAGTATTAGTTTTTAGTTTTGACAAATAGAATGTTCATAGCTACAAATTAAGAGGTGTAGTGCCCCCAAAACACTCATTTAGGGGCATCCTGTCTCGGCCACAAGCTGACGGGACACTTATTTAGTTACGAACTGATTACGTCCCAACGCGTTATTACTAATTAGTAAAAAACTAGTAGGGTCCCAAAAAGACCTTGCTCGATCATGATTGGAGAGGGCACCGAGAACTTCGCCTCAGTCATGAGTCGACGAGAATTAAGACCTACATCATGTGTTAGGCACCTTGCTTGGTCACGTGCCGAAGAGATATGATTACCTTGCTCTGGGCATGACCCGACAAGGAACAAAATTCGACAAGTACCAAGTCACGAGCTTGGGGATGGGGCTAAGACTTATGTCATGCACTGGGCACCCTAACACCCGCGGTCTTGACTAGACACTTCACAACCAACACTCACCCTTAACATTGAAGGCTAGTAACAACCCTGATTGTAAATAAAGACAAGATTTCCAATGCCCAATTAGCTAGACATGTGGGCTTAAGAAATAGGGGGCTATTGGTGTGGATATAAGTAACCCCACTCAAGCAGCCTTTACATGAAAAATAATCAAGCAACTTCAGCCAATCATGTGGCAAGCATACAAGGTATTAATAAGCAATCTATAACTCACCATTAGATCACACAATCGCCCTTACAAGGAAACTACTCACTCAACAGCTCTTTGAATCTTCTCTACATGGAAACTCAACGAAGACCAAGGGCTAACAATGCAACCAACAAGGAAATAACATACCCAAAAAGAAAAACTACATACCGTTAACACCAATATTACCATATTGAACCATTTCCAAGGAGACTCCCACATTAAAATTGGCACACATTTTCATGTACGCATATACTCCTATCCCAACTCTCTTTCTATTTCATTTTCTCCCTCTCTCTCTCTCTCTCTCTCTTAAACACCCAACTCACTTAGGCATATGAGGCTCTTCAGTTTTTCGAGAATCGTCAATTTTTCGGTGACTTCCTTTTTTTTTTTTTTTTTCTATTTTGTAGGTAGGCCGTCGCCAATTTTGTCGTCTAGAAATTTGCTTCAACAAATATATTGCAGGATTTTCTTGTTCCCATGTCAACTTAAAATAAGAACAAGATGGGGGTAGAAGACAACATTGATCTACCGCAAATTTCTCGCACCAACCTACGGAAATTGTCAAATGTCAAAATAAGTTACAAGGTCAATTTATGTCCAGAAAAACAATTTCCAATGATATTTCATTTATAGACCACAGATTCCCTCTCGTTGCAGTTAGTGGGCTGGGTTTGGGGGGCACCATTTTGCAGTGGTTCTTTCAACAGAGAAAGTGATCCTTGCTCGCTGCGTTTTGACCGTTAGATCGATAAAGATTTGAGTTTTTAATGTTGACAATTAAATATCTGAACTTTAACCATACGACAAATAGATTCTTCTGCCAATATTTTTATAGAACTGTCAACTGGCATCTTCTCTATAAAGACTAATGAAATTATGTGACGGGTATTAAAAAGTCATGTCAGGAATGTATGTCAATAAATAAATAAAATAATTAAAAAAAGAAAGAAGAGCTGTGAACCAAAAATTAAAAAAAAAAAAAAAACCTTTATTTTCTATTTTCACTGCGAGACTGTATCTCCTTAAAGTTTTGACGAGTGCTCATGCGAGCTATGCCATCTCTTAGGGGTAGCCGTGTGAGCCACCCCTTTTGTTGGGATGTAACGGCCTCCTTGTAAGAGTGGTAAGGACGGCTCCACGGTCTACCTTCCTTTACCTTTTACCCTTCATTTTCAGTTTTTCATTATCTTTTTTTTTTTTTTAATCATTTTTTTTGTGTTTTTTTCTTTATGTGACATGATGACATGACTTTTAGTCACGATTTCATTGATCTTACACTCTATGATGCCAACTAGCATTTCAATAGTTAAAACTTGTCGGCACAATTTACGTGGTCACAATTAGATTCTTAATCGTCAAAATTAAAAATTCAAGTCTTCATATGTCACAAGATCAAAACTTAGGGAGGCACGTGGCAATTTTCCCTTTCATATGGAAAACATGGTCCATGCAACGGACCTCTCTGAGGCTTGGGCTAGGCCCATTTAAAGAGCTTTACAACTCCCACATGACTTTCCAAGAGAAGATCGATTGCGACGAATTGGATATTCATAGAATTTTCTCTTTCGGCAAAATGGCTATACATCGTTGAATGGTAAACCCTTCAAAAAGTTGGCGAAAAGAAAAATATTAAACAACAGATAAATCCCTTGCAAACGTGATTTTGGCCACGTTGGAGTGACACCAAAAGCTGGTTTAATAAGCCACGGATTCCCCCGTCGCTGTACTGGCATTATCTCTTTCCAATTGACGTTGATTAGCACTTGTAACGACATATTTGCGCCACGACAATGATATATTCTGTTGGAAAATACTATTTTTCCATCTCTCGTTCATCTTCATTTATATCTTTTTCAAATTCGTCATGGAATTTGTAGAACTTAACTTACATGTGGGTCCTAAGACCAAATGATTGATTTAAAAAAAAAGATGGATAAGATATGAATAAGTATAGATAAGTAGCATATCTCCACTCAGTTTTGCCTTTTATTCAGAAGCTCCCTGGAAATTTCCTTCTGTTGTATTTTTCCCTTTGTGTTACTGCAACAAACAAGTTGGACAATTGATGTTTTCTTCATTGCATCTAAAAGCAGATTCATTTTGAATCTTCCTATCTGCAAAATACAAGGAAACGTACAAATAATAACTCCAATTTGTGCAGGCAATATATTATCCATTATATCCATCATAAATTTCTTCCAATAAAAAAAGTGGAAGTACATATTCAGAATTGGATTATACAATCATACCGCACCTCAACTTCTTCAATACCTAAAACAGCCTCTTTACAACACCTCTCATCAACCCCCTGGCATAAATTACTACATTGTAATGGCAGTTAGCTTCCCTCTCATACAAAGAAACTAATGAGCAATAATACGACGACAACAAAATAAAATAGAAATTACACGTTTAGCTATAATTTGTAGAATGCTGTTAAGGGTACTATAACTTTTACCACAAATTCCTTACAAATTGACGTAATAATTCACGTGACACTTACTACATCAGTTACTAAATAATTAAATTTATTTATCAAATTTTGTTGTTTAATTTTTTTTTATCAATGTTGTACCATGTGACACTCATGTGAACTATCATGTCAGTTTGAAAGGGAGTTGTAGTACCCCAAGTATTTTCCTAATTTGTATCACTTGCTATGAATGGCAAATGTGATGGCTGAGCCTCAGCTTGCATTTGAGCTTGCTCATGATGCTCTTCGGAGCTACCTATAAGCTCAAGCAACTGAGCAGCCTTCCGCTTGCCCCTCTCTGTGCCATTTTCTGCGAGATCCAAGAGGAGAGTCCTCACACCAAGTGCCTTGGCCTCTGACAGATGCTGAGGATCTCCACCACAAAGGTGGACCAGCACTGCAGTTGCATTCTCTCTATTCCTCGGAGATCCATTCTCAATTAACTTCACAAAAGTTGACATAGCATTCAAAGCTCCAATGGCAAATTTTCCATCAGGGTGACTAGCCAGTATTGCCATAATGGCCAATGCCTCATCCAACATTTCACCACCAGGTTCCCTAAGTAGTGTCATCAACAAGGGCACAACACCAGTCCTGATTGTCCGTCCCTTGTTCCCTTGATATATGCATAAATTGAAAAGTGCCGATGCTGCATCTATCTTCCCTCTTTGGCTACCATCAATCAGAAGTGCTACTAGTGCAGGGATTGCTCCAGATGTACCAATAATCACTTTGTACTCATCCACCATAGACAGGCTGAAAAACGTGGCTGCCGCATTCTCGCGTGCCTCCATACTCCCATTCTTGAGCACATTAAGGATTCCGGGAACAGCCTCAGAAGATATGATGCACCCTTTGTTATCCTCACAAATAGATAGGTTCAAGAGGGCAGTGACTGCATGCTCTTGGGTGTGAGTGTCAGATGCATAGAGGAGACCAACAAGGAGGGGTATGGCACCAGCCTCAGCAATAAAAACACGATTATCACCATTGTGCTTCGCAAGAAGACGGAGCTCGCCTGCAAGAAGTTTATTACTTTTTAAAAACTAATAATAGTAACAATCAAGCTATAAAATGACCTTGAAGTACTGAAAATCTAATCTTGAAGTACTGAGTTAAAGGAAAATTGATAAAGAAAAGTCTCTTTCTCTATGCAAACTTTTGTAAACAAAGAATGACTGTCCAATTGCAGGGGTGACCTGCCAATGAATGTTATCTTTACACTAAAAATCAACTCAAACATCCAATCAAATTAGTTGGGAGAGATTAAAGACATCGGGAATCCTCAGAGGTGATATACTTACAACCCAAAAAGAAACAATATAAACTTAACATGCGACTGAAAGGCCTAAAACCTGTTGTAATTCAAGGGTTATGACGCTGCCTATCATCTAGGATAACAAGGTTCACTTGATTGGTTGTTCTTTGTCTTCCTTTCTTTGTACTTTTCGTTAAGGCATGCATTCTAGTTTATTCTACAGCATGCAGTAACATTAAATTAAACATCCTTTGAAAGATTAAAATATAGATGAATGGAAGTTTTTCCTTTTTAAGTTTGAAATGATTTTTAAATCAAGAGTATTTTTGAGTCATTGCTTGACAGAATCCAGTATTCCAAAAACACAAGCACACATACAGGCAAGTCTCTTGTTTTCTATCGTTGTGTGCCTAAGGGGGTTTTGGGCTTTGTTGTTTTGTGGGTTTTGGGTTTGAGGGCTTGGGTTTCCTACTTGTTTGGAGCCTCTTGTGTTTACTGCCTTTATACTTAGAAGCGCCTTACGTTTTTTAATAAATTCTTAATTATCAAAAAAAAAAAAAAAAACCAAGCACACATATAGACAGGAGAATTTCAAATGAAAAGGGCATGCATATTAGAGAACGTTGCAGAAAAGAGAAACTGTATCTTCTAGATAGAAGTTTGCAACTACACCAGTGGAAAATTTCCAATATTCAAAATTATTAGGACCAATTTTCAAAGCACTAAAATAAGGAGGAATACAACAAAAAGAAATTGTATTACTATTCTCACCGGCAGCAGTCCGCTGGTCCTCGATGTTGTCAGAGGTGAGCTTGCTCAGGAGAACATCAAGCGCCACACTTTCAGCAGAACCACTAGAGACAACCCTACCTTGACGTGAATTGCCTGACCGTTTAGGAGGTTCCACCCCATTCACCTCACACCAAGTGGATATTAGGCTAGACAAAACATAGTTGGGAGTGAGAGTAGTGCTGGAAAGAATCTGCTGTGTCTTTGGACACGTTCCATGTCCAGCTTCAACCCATTTCTTAATGCATTTTCGCTCATAAGTCTACAAAAAAAAAAAAAAAAAAAACAGTAAGGAATTCATATGTAAAACCAGCACTCTCAAAAATCAAACTCCAGAAGTTTACAATTGATAATAGCTAGTTCTATGAGAATTTTTATCAATTAATTAAGATTTGTTAAATTTCCCAGATAGAACCCATTGAGCACATATTACTGTATACAGAAGTTCAACATTAGTACTGGCTTCCTACTGGGAATTTTCTGAAACCATATTATATAAGGCAAAAATTTTCTAAAACATACAAAAGAATGAAATAAGGAACCAAAATCACCAAGAACTCAAATGATATTTTTGGCACAAACCTGCCCAGTGCAAATGATGACAGGATCTTTCATCAACTCAAGTGATATTGGGCATCGAAAATCATCTGGTATAACTGGTGATTGGGAACACTGGTCATGGTGTCCCTGGTCACTGCAATGGAGACAGCAACTCTTACTTGCATCTGGATTTGTGTTGCAATATTCTGCTTGCACATAATTTTCAAATTTTTTCAGCAGTATTGACATCTTCTTTACACTTTCCTCTAAATCTTCATCAATGAAACTGGCCATCTCCTGTAAGGCTAGTGATTCTTGTTTGATGTCTTCAACTTCCATAAACATGAGCTTTTCACATAATGCATGTAGAACCCCCGGTTCAGTATCCACATCACTGCTCTGGTTGTACACGGATAACAGATCCTCATAAAGCTCCAAGTCAGGTGCATTGATCCTTTCCTTGGCTCTTCTAAATTGAGTATGCACAAGCTCAACCTGAAAATAACAATTTAATTAACATGAAGATGAAAAAACAGACCTGACTAAAACACTTCATAGGTGACTGCAAAATCTTAAGCGCAAACATAGAGGAAATCAGTGCTTGCAAGATTCACTTTATTCTTTAGATAACAAAAAAAAAAAAAGAGTGAATCTTGCAAGCACTGATTCACTTTATGTCCTTGCCCGTACTAGAAAACTATCATAAAAAATTCTTGTGGTTAAATCTTCTATGACAAGAAAACATATTTCCCACTGGATAACTGAACTGAAGTTTGATACAAACAGTTCTTTCGTGGGTCCTCTACGTTACATTTTTGTATAGAACTAGGATACCGAAAGGAGTATATTTGTGTAAGAATAATGAAGCCAAAAAGAAGCAGAGAACAAGAAACTTGCAATAATGGATGTTCACCTGCTCTTTAACTTCATCTGAAATGTCAAATTTGAAGTAGGAAATATCACCTAAAGCTTGTTCAAAATGAACTGCAAGTTCCTCAAATTTATACTTGATATGCTTTCCCTTCAGTACCTGCAAGCATATAAAATCATAGTGGCCCAAAGTTTGCAATCCAGTGTTAATTTTGATAAGATAGAAAAGTGAAACAAAATAACGAGTAAATTCTTGACCTTCAGACTCACATCTCAGAATACCTACACAATGCCTACTTCAAGCTTAAATCAATGAATCCGGTACCCCAGCCAAGCTATCACCCCCCCCCCCCCCCTTCCCGCGACACACACACACATTTTATTTTATTTTTGCTTATTTGGGTCCCAACAGAGAATTTATATTAATTAAAATTTTACACGCTTTGGTCACATTTTCTCAACAACCAAACAGACAGTTTAATAGACTAGGAAAACACTAACTAAAAGGAAAAGAAGAAATAACGCACCATGTAAAGCTTGCTGCCTCGAGCACCAAATTGAAGCAAATCCTTGGCCTTCTCGGAACCATCCTTCAAAAGGAGCAGAGCTTTCACGGTCTCTTCCGAGAATTTGTCCTTAATCTCCCCCATTTCCTCAAACAGAGGCGTCAAGAGCCTCACTCGCCTTCTGAGATCGCAGCACTGCTTCCTGACCACGAATTTGAAGTCCGATATCTCAGAGATCTCGTTCGCCACCTCGATCAGCTTCCCAAGCACCAGAGCTTTCTCCTCCTCGTCCATGCTCACGACGCTTAAGCAAACCCTAACGGTAAGCGAATCGGAACGTTTGGATTTCACGGCGGCGCCGAGTTTGGGGGTCGAATAGGGAATTTGGAGAATGAAATAGGCGCCGATGGCGAGTAGTGAGAGGACGATGTGGCAGCTGGAGTCGGTGCCATTCTCTTCCTTTAATTAATGGATGTTATTTTCTCGTACGGATTCTCGTACTAATTTTTTAACTGTTTTATATTTAATAAGTTCTCACAGTACTACCAACAATTCTTTTAAGTGATATTCAAAAAAAAAAAAACAATTCTTTTAAGTGATGCAGTTTTTAGTTGTACAGAGTTTTTTTCTAAATTTAGTAAAATAAATTTTTTTAAATTTAATCTATAAAAATATTATGAATTTTTTTATATATGAGATGTACGCACATGTGAGAATCACAAATATTTTTAATAAATATTTTTAAAATTTTGTCATTACTATTAAAATGTATGTGCATCTTATTTACAAATAAACATATAATATTTTTATAGACTGAATTGAAAAAAATTTCTTCAACCAATTTTGTTTTTTCAAATTTTAACTAATATTTTTTTAAAAATAATTTTCTTTTAAATTAAGTTTAAGGAATTTTTTTCAACTTAATTTATTATATTTATTGAATTAAATAATTGAGATTTTAATCATTTTAATTTTAATCATTTTATTGCTATCAATTCAACTTTTATCGTCTTAATATTTATTATACTTTATCATATTTTAAAAATAAAAAATATTGATATATCATATATGTGGCTAAACTAGCATCAAACTTCCAATCTTCACCACCCAAAAACCTTCTTCAAGGTGGTTGGACAGGTAAGGAATAGTCCAACCACCTAGTGACGAAGATGGGAGAGGTCCCCCTCCTGTCTTTTTAATTTTGGATATGTGGCAATATTTTATTGGTCTTATATAATTTTTTATGCATAACAAAAACTCTGTTAGGTTTTTTAGAATAAGATACAAATATCAATTTATTTACTTATAAAAACCCAAATGCTTTTTTTTTAAGGGTTAAATGTTGTTTTGATACATTAGGTAAGAGTCATTATCAAATATCTATTTCAATTTTAAAAAGTATTACATGTGATATTTGTTATAAATTGAAATACCGACTTGGCCCTTCTATTCAGGTTTTATCCTATTTTTTAACTTAAATTCACGTCAACCCGCTTAAAAACCTGATGAATAATACTTGTTGTCCATTTTCTTTTTCTCCATCTTGTATATGTGGATAAAGATGGACCCCACAAATACCAAAAAAAAAAAATCTTTAAAAAAAATAAAAAAAAGCCACATGTGCAAAATGGACAAAGATAAAAAAAAAAAAAGGAACAATAAACATTACTTAAACGTGATATCTGTTAAATGCGCCACATATTGAAGCCAATTCAACATCTCCTATGATGTGTCATTATGAGTAATGTGACGCATACTTTCACTTCTCCGCATCCAATAAAAATTCATTTTAAATTTAATGATAATTTTAAAAGTTACATAAGAATGTCTGCAAATAGGTGTGAAAAAATGTGAGTGTGTAGCATGAGTAATGCTAAAAGAAAGACTCATGTCTTCCTTATGTTCTTCTAAAATTGCTGTAATTTTTAAAATCACCATTAGACTTATGATAGATGACTGATGAATTTTACTCCAATAGTAATTTTAAAAACTATATTAATTTTATAAAAACACTCATAAAAAATAAAAAAAAACAAAAAAAAAACATGAATCTTTGTTCTAATATTACTCGTGTAGCATTACTCCTTTTCTTTAAACCAACTATTGCATATCCAAGGTCCTACGTTTTAACCCTTTAGGGAAAGCTTGAAGTCTCATGGTACCTATGCTTCAAGCGACGTACAACGCTACAAAGGAAAAATGGGAGGGGCCTAAAAGAGACTGATAATTGATGCCTTTGTTATTTTCCTACACAAGTATATCATCCAATATTCATTGTGAATAGTGTTGTAGTAGCTAAAAGAGAGGAGAAATTGAGAAATACTACCGGTACCAAATTTTTTACCAAGAGATAAATACCAAATTGATGTAAAGCTAATTCATTAGTACCTGTAACATTTTTTTTATTTAATTATTTTGATCTTCTCTACAATGAATCATCTCCACATTAATTTGGCATCCATCTTTTGATAAAAGATTTAATACCCATAACATTTTATATTTATATAATAAACAAACAATCGAAAACACTAAATATTTTTACGACACTCAAAACTCATTTTACCTTTATGTCTCACAACACTCCTTCAGGCTAAAAATAATAAAAAAAAATACCTCTAAAAAGCATTAACAATCAAGCCTATATACTAGAGAATAAAAAAAAAAAAAAAAAAAAAAAAAAAAAAAAAAAAGTATTTGGTAAGGACAATTTGCTTTTAGAGTTTAGGCAAGATCGTGGACTTAACATAAAAAGATTTGACTAAATTGATGCCTTGGTTCTTTTCTTTCAGTATATTCGTCACTGAAAGTTTTGTAGTCCTTGTGAAGGGATATGGGGATATTGGTAGGGAAGAATTTTATGTTTCCATTATATGAATTCACTGCCCTATAGGCAATAGCACCACAGGTTTTGACTGACTTCCTAGACCGAAAACCATAGACAAAAATCTGCAAACTCGGCACCCCATTTATGCAGCCAATACGAAAAGATCAACCCTAAAAGGAAGCATCCACTGGAGCTCCATCGATCTTTTATGGGCCAGAGAGATGGGGGGTATCAGGTATGGATGGCTCAACTCAAAGCGAGCATTCCATTGACAACCAACAAGCAAATTTTGATAAGCCAACCAATCAAAGGGCCACCACAAAAGTTGATCTTTCTTCATTTCAAACACTTACACAACTCCTGCATCGATTAAACATGCCCACATGCTATAGACTAAATTTTAGAGCAGATATCAAACACACGTTACTGGAAAGAATAATCAGACCTTCCAATGTTAGCAAACATGTCAAAAGTACATGTAAATTGTAACGGATTAACGCTACGAATTTGGGGAAAACAGCCTAGCATGCAGAGCTAAACTGTGAAAAGTTAAAAGAAACCGTTCTCATTGCAGATGCAAAATGCAGATAGGGGGACATTTTCAAGTTCTGCCAATTAAAAACCAAGATCATAAACGGTAAACCTACAAATGTATCCATCTTCTGCACCTTTATTCTTGTTTTCTTCTCCTGGTTCATATCGACCTTGACATCACCTGCACAATTAAAAATTTCATCCAGCGTTGCAGCACTATCATCCTTAGCCTCCTTGTTTTTCTTCTTCCTTTTCCATTCATTGGCTACGTTGACTTTGCAAGGGAAGGCATTACTGCAGGAAGTTCAAGGTTGGGGTCAAGCTATGGACACAAGGAGGTGATGTGTAGTTAGAGAAAATGTGACTTGAAGGAGGGATAGCCTGTGCTCTTAGAAAATTGGAAAATGCTTAAACATCTACTAAAAATCCTTCTAGGGGATCAACTAGTATTTTTTTTTTTTATTTTAAATCAAATGGGGTCCATCTCTTCAAATAAAGAGATGGGCCCCACTTGATAAAAAATAAAAAAAAATGCTAGTTGATCCCTAGAAGGATTTCTAGTAGATGTTTTAGCACTCCTCTAGAAAATTTGCAGCTGTCTTGAGGAATTAAAGCAAAATTAAAAATGCAATCATGCAAGATTTTATCATCAATAGCAAAATAATTTGCAGAAGAAACCATTAGAACAGTACGAAGATAAACTGAGTTGTATTGGCACTCCAAGCCTTCAACTAGATTGGGGAAGTTCATCTTGCAAAAGGGCAGCAGAGGTTTGAAGTCAGATGAAAGAGATCATGGCATAATCGAGTAAGTAAATTTTGAAGTGTTAATTTACGCACAACTTCACTATGGATTGTCCCATGTCATGACTCATGAGTGTCAGGGACAAGCCTCCTCTGTTTCTCCCCCTCATGCTCACTTCCATGCTCACGACTTCAGAAAGGACACTCCCCTAGTTGAGATAAGGCTTTGATATGAAGCCATAACAGATAGCCTACACGGTAAAACAAATTATGGCGGCAACTGTATTTCATGAAGATCGAAAGATGCAGAGGAGGTGAGCTTTTACATAGAACAGGAAATGCTACGATTGAGCTTCTAAACGGAAAAACCATACAAATCAGCAAAACTAGAGTACTAGACAGCCCCTTTTTGCAGGCACTACCTCAGGTGAATCAAGAAAAGGAAGCATCCATTTGAGCTTCCTCACTCTTTAGAGGCGGGAAAGATTTTAACAGCATACACATAGGGTATGGATGTCTCAATTCAAAGCTAAAATTCTAGTGGCAACCAACACTTGCAAATTAGATAAGCCAATTAATCTTAGAGCCGGGAAAACCAAGCTTAATTTGCATTCCAAATACTAACTGATTCCATCCTTACAAAACTCATTTCAAAACCAGATAAGCATACATTACCCCAACATCAACTAGACATACCAATATCTACATACTAAACTTAACTCCTTAGCAGATGTCACAAACACTATACGAGAAGGAATTTAGCATATGATCATGGTTAGAAAACTAATCAAAAAACATTTAAATAATAACAAATTAACAAGACAAAATTAGGTAAAGATAAAAGGCTACTGTCAAAAGTAGTTCCAGGAAATGCATCAAAAAGTTGCACAAAACTATAAAAACTCATTGCAGATGAAATGAAAAATAGATGAGCATACATTCAAGAGTTCTGCCAAATAAAGACCAAAATCATAATCCTTCCTATTCCTTCTCTGCATCTTTATCCTTCTTTTTCTTCTTCTTCTTCTTGTCGCTGGCATCAGCATCACCATTATCTGCACCATGAGCAATGCTGGAAGGCGATGTAGCACCACCGTCCTCAGCCTCTTTATTCTTTTTTTTCTTCTTCTCAGACTTCTCTGCTGCAGGTGAACCAGCTTCAACCTTATCTTTATGCTTCTTCTTCTTCTCCTTCTCAGCCGTCTTGTCACCTACTGACTCCACATTACTATCCTCTTCGTCCTTTTTCTTTTTCTTCTTCTCCTTCTCAACTCCTTGGACTTCAGCAACTTTAGCTTTCTTTGAAGGAACGGGAACAGGACTATCAGTGCTTTCATCCAACTTTCGCTTATGCCCCTCCCCATCTTCATTATCCTTATTCTTCCTTTTCTTTTCCTTCTCCACCAAAGCCGGTTCAGTAGCAGCCGCAAGGCTTGCCACAACAGAATCCCCACCAGTTGGTAAAACCAGATTCCTCCCCCATTCTTGAGGGGTCTTCTCATTTGGCTTCCCATGCTTATCCAACTTCCCATCCGCTATCAATTTCTTCTTCATCGATGCCCTCGGCCCCAATCCCCACTTCCTTGGGTACATATCCCTGTCCATCACCACTCTCTTAATCTTGGCCACCACACCATGATCACAAGTTGCCATCACCGCGGTTGTCATCTCCGCAATTCCCAATGCAATTGCTTCTCCTTTGGTAGTCATTAGCACAATCTCCTCCCCAACCTCGATATCATTCTCAAACCTCAACAACCCCGGAATCATCAACTTGGCACCATAACAAATAGCATTCACAGCCGAATCCTTCACAACCAACCTCTTATAGCTCGTCAAAAGCACTTCGAGCGGCATAACCACCCTCCTCAAATAACTCTCATCCCTGTTATTATCATAAACCCATTGCGCATCCATCACATCGTGCATCGTAACCATGTTATCTTTCTCGCCCAAAATCCCCGACCTCACCCTCCTCAGCTCCTGCATATGCCCTCCAACCCCAAGAATCAGACCCAAATGCACACACAGCGTCCTCACATAAGTCCCCGCCTCACAAGAAATCCAGAAAACAACCAAATGCTTATCTACATCATACTCAAGAAGCTTACTTTCATATATAGTCCTAATCCTAAGCTGCCTCTTCACCGCCGAAATCAACGGCGGCCTCTGAAACACAGCCCCAGTGAGCGTTTCCAGCGCCCGAGCCACCTTCGACACATCGGGCACAGAAGAATGCAACCTAGCAATACAGACATACTCTTTCCCAGCACCCTGTTGCGATTTCACGAGCCTGGTGGCTCGATCAATGCACACAATCAGGTTCCCAGTGACTTTCGGATCGAGGGTACCGCTGTGACCCGTTTTCTCGACCTTGAGGATCCGTTTGATCCAGGCGACGACCTCGTGGGAAGATGGGTTAGCGGGCTTGTCGAGGTTGATAATACCGTACTTGACGTATTGCTCGAGTGGGCGCTTGAGAGGGGAGTAACCGGAGGGGAGAGGGGTGTAGTGTCCGGTTCGCACGTTGAGGCGGTCGTAGTTCTTGAGGAGGATCGGCCATTGAGAGGTGTCAATGGAGGGAGTGAAGCTCTGGGGCTTGATCATGAAGTCCTTAGAGTCCTTCTGGCTCGGCTCGGAGCCGAGAGGCCCGAGTGGCTCCGGTAAGATTGGGGTGGGGGTTTCATCTTTGGACCGGTGCTTCTTCTTCTTCTTCTCTGAGCGAGAGAGCTCGACTTCAGACATGGCTCTGGGTTTGGTGAGTGGGTTTGAGAGTGGCTCGTTGGTTTCTCTAGGGTTTTAGTGGGAGGCGAATGAAATGAGGGGTTTTGTGGGGAATCAAAAATGTGAGCTTTTTAGGGTTTTGGGGGGTTTTGTGGGAAATCAGAAATGTGAGATTTTTAGGGTTTTGGGGTTTTTTTTTTTTTTTTTTTTGAGGAAGGGTTTTGGAACTTGGGATAGACCTCATTCGTGCATTACTGTTTCTTTGTTCGGCTCAAGGCTACAATATTTGTCCAGTTTGTGAATTTGCTCGTGGCCGAAGAAGACTGAAAAACAAATGGGCTTTCCGATTTGGGCATCAAATTTAGGGGCGTTTAGTGCACCACCCTATTCGGGCGAAGATCCGGCCTATATTACAGGGCGGACGGTATCCGTCCATATTTGTGATTATCCGGAAATGGGCTTTGGGCTTATGGGTTTGTCATTATTTCGGCTTTGAGACTTGATATAAATTTATGGGCCTTTTTTATATGGGCTTTAATTTCTTTCTCTCTCTCTCTACGACAAACATTCTAAGTATATTTGACAAATGACAACATTCTTTCAAGAGAATCACATATGATAAATTTATTATAAAAAAAATAATAATTCTCATCTAAACTTGTAAATAGAAAAAGACAATCATAAAACAACATTATGATAATATTACAATTTTAATTCACAACAAAATAACAAGTGCAAACTTGGATCCTTATACAATTTTAAAACGAACACACAATGAGGAACATCATAGATTTATAATAACTTAACAAGCGCAAACTAACCATCAACATTGTTCGCAGTTGGACAGTGGCCATTGGACGCGAATTTGGATCTTCTCTGGTTTAAATGAATCAAAAAATATTCAATTCTTGAAAAAGTGAGAACAGTTTTGTCCAAAAAAATATGAAAAGAAAAATTTATTCTCATTTTTACAATGACGGGATATTCTCCAGTTCATTTAAACAGGAGATGATCCCAGTCCATTGGACACAATGTTCAAATTAATAATACTAAATGCATGGAACACACATAAAATATAATGAGTTATTATTCAAATTTATCCTCATTTTTACAAGGACGGGATAATCTCCAGTTCATTTGAATGGGAGAGGATCACAGTCCATTGGACACAATATTCAAATTAATAGTACTAAATGCATGCAACACGCATAAAATAGAATGAATAATGATAGAGGGAAGACTCAGGTAAGATTCAGGTCCTCTCAAAATTGATATGATTTTTAAAATTACTATTAGACTTATAATAGTTGACTATTAAATTTTGATCTAATTGTGATTTTAAAAATCATATTAATTTTGAGAGGACATAAGTCCTTTTTAAGTCTTCCTTATAACATTACTCAAATAAAATCCTAATATTCAACACAAAAAAAATGCATGTAACACACGCAACACAACACAATCCACTACATATTACATTGTCGTTGTCTAGTGTTTATAAAATATTACAACACACAACACAAGAAATCAACAAACATTAAAGTCTACAAAATTATAATTAACACAAAATGCGCTCATGCATCACCCTGTCTAGCACTCCAATTCCGCATGGCACCGCAAAAAGCAAAGTAGCACCTTTACAAGTACAAATCAATCAATTGAAAGTAAAAGGTAATGAAGATAAATTTGTAATTGAAATAAAGAAAAAATATATATTTTACCCCGAAATTTTACAATTTTTATACTTTTACCTCAAATGTTTAAAAATTGATAATATTCACCCACTAAGTTTTTGAAATTGTTAATATAACTCATCCATTGCCCTTAAAAAAATTTAAAAAACAAAACACATATAGTTAAAACAACATTTTTTAAAAAAATTTAAAAAACCAAAAAACAAACAAACAAACAATTAAAATAAAAACGTTGGGGGTGATTGGCCACCCCCAAGTGCCCAAATAGGAGTGATTGAAATCACTCCAAATGATATAGTGGTGGCTGAACCACCCTCATTTGCCTACCTTAGGGTGATGAACCACTCCCTCATGGGCAAATGGGGCTGAAACCACCCCCATAGGGTTTGGAGGTGGCTCGGCTATCCTTATTCTGCCGAGTTAGGGGTGGTTCAGCCACCCCTATGTGGCCAAAACCAGGGACGGAGATAGGGGGGACCTGTAAGGGCCATGGCTCCCCCAAAATAAAAATAAAAAATAAAAAAAATAAAAAAAATTATAAGCTAAAAAAAAATTTATAAGCTAATTTTTTTTTTTAGCATATTGGCCCCTATCCAAAAAATTTTTTTAGCCCTACCCAATTATTTTTTTGGTCTTGGCCCCTCCCCATAATGTTCTCTGGCTCTGTCCCTGGCCGAAACCACCTTCAAAGAGTTTTGAGTAATATATTAAATTGACATGTATCTAAAATATATATGATTTTTACATGTATTTTTAATAGAACATGTGAATGCATGTATAAATCACTTTTTTTTTTTTTAATACATGTTAATTTAATAAATTAGGTTTAAAAAAGTTCATCTAACCTAATTTCAAAGCAAACTATCCAAATACTTTTTATTTTCCAATATGCATTGTAATTTTTTGTTAGATAATGAAAAGAGAAATACTAGTTATAAGGTCATGTTCCCATTTGATCAATTGATATTTTGTTTGGATTTGGCTTAGGTGCTGTTACAGCACCTATGCTATAGCTTTTCGACATTTGGACTTGATTTCAAGAGAAATAAAATCAAATCGAAGGGTTAAAAAGCTACAGCATGGATGTGGTGCTATAAGAGCACCCAAGCTAGATTCATATTGTTTTAGTAAATAAAGGTATAAAGTGATGGGAACGTGACACATTAGTTTGGAACTAAATTTCAAAAAAAAATCTTGAAAAACCTACATTTCTCTAATGAAAAGCCTCATGCTAGGAGAGCTACATGTAAAATTAATGGTGATGATTCTATAATAATGGGTTACATTTTTTAAATGATTAACCAAGGATATTGTTCCTTAATTGAATTCAAAAAAAAAAAAAAGTCGAAAGAGTTAAGATTGCAATATTATATATGAGAGGAGTTATTAATGATATGCAGACATTAAGGTCCGTTTGGTTTGCGGAATAGACCCTGGAATGGAATGACTATTCCTATGGATAATCATTCTTTTATTTGGTAAGGTTTATTCCAAGGAATAAGTATTCCAACGGAATACTTATTCCCTTACGAAGAGAATAGTTATTCCTTTCAAAATGAGTGGATAGCTATATCCACCTTACGAAATTGACAACATTTGTCCAAAATAAAAAAAATATATATATATTATTTTCTTCTTAAATTCAAAAAAAAAAAAAAAAAATTTAAAATCAAGAACATTGAGTCGTGGGTGCCGACACCCATTGGGTGGTCGGCACCCACTGTGGAACGCGGGGGTGGTCGCACCACCCCCGCGACCACCAAGGGGGTCGCGGAGGTGGTGCGACCACCCCCGGCGAATTTGGGGTGGCTTTGGCCCCCCGATGAGTATCGGGGGTGGCCAGGCCACCCCCTATGCCAATCGGGGGTGGCCGCGACACCCGAGCACCCAGGGTTGGTCGCGGCCACCCCCAGCAGCCGTCGGGGTGGCCACGGCACCCCTATGCCAATCGAGGTGGCAGGCACCCCGATACTCATCGGGGGTGGCCAAGGCCACCCCAAATTCACCGGGGGTGGTCGAACCACCCCGGCGACCCCCTTGGTGGTCGCCGGGGTGGTGCGACCACCCCGGCGTTCCATCGTGGGTGGCCGACCACCCATTGGGTGGTCGGCACCACGACTCAATGTTTCCTTTTTTTTTAAAAAAAAAAAAAAAAAAAAATCTTAGTTAAAAAATATATAACTAAATAAAGTGAGGGTTTTTGGTAATTTAGTTTAATTCTTATTAAAGCATGATATGTGTCACCAAACTACAAGAATAGGAATAACTATTCCCATTCCACCCCCTCATTCTAGGAATAATACTTCATTTTCCTAATGGAATACGTCATTCCGCAAACAAACGAGGCTACAAGGGTTACATCTTTTAAAAAATTAGTCAAGATTATTGTTCCTTAATTGAATTCAAGAGAGTTAAACTTGCAATATTATACAATGAGAGGAGTTATTAATGATATGCAGACATTAAAATTATTTGATAATATTTTAAAGGTTAAAAAATATATACAGCAATATCCCTTATGATTTGTTTAGAATATTTTCAATAATATGTCATTTTGAAAGTTAATAGGAAATATGCGGTTGGTTAAAATGATTACCAAATATATGTCAATCACTTAAAAGTAACATATAATTTGAAAATTAGACAATTTGGTACAAATTTATAGGGTTAGGTGAGCCTACGGTAACGCACCCAAAATTAATTAATTTTGAATGTTACTCGTAGTGTGTTTTTACTAATTAATTTGTAATTAACTCAATTTATTAATCTTAACACTACTATCAACATTACAAGTAAGTAGAGTGTGGGACCCTATTCTACTCCCGTAACTGAATATTCTTGAATTGTAATGAAAAAAGAGGAGTACATGAAGGAAGAAAGAAATCAACGGCGATATAGAAGATGAGTTGCGGAGAAAGAGAGAGATAACAAAGAAGAGATATAGAGGAAGAGATAGACGAATGATGACGACGAATAGGAAATATGTAGGAAGATAGAGACGACGAAGAGGAGTTGCGAGGAAGAGAGACGATGAACTGATGAAGACGAGATGTGGAGGAAGAGAGAGATGCAAAAATCAGAAGTTTTTCATGGGTGCATATGTGGTGTAAGAGAGACGGTGAAAAATGGTTTACGCTTGTAAGAACCGTAAACCAAATTATGCTATGGGAATATTATTTTTTTTGGTCAATCACAAATATTTTTGGTTTAACCAAAATTTTTAGCCACCCCAAACACTCAAAATTGAAGAAAAGATTTTCTTAAGAATGTTTTACGCCCAAAGAAACGGGGCTAAATAGAATCCATGAGTCCACTACGTTCTAGGCTGACTTTAACATAGATTTAGTAATCCTTACGTAGAAATTAAAGGCGAAGCAATGCATAAAAGAAACCCCACACCGCAATTGGTGATTGTAGTGATGTTGTTTATAGGGCAGACACCNGAATTAAAAAAAAAAAAAAAAAACAAAAAAAAGGGTAAAACTTCGATTTTATTAGTAAGTGTAGTCTCAAAAAATCATTTACATCAAAATAAATTCAAATTTTAGACGTGATAGAGATGTCACCAAAACTAAAGCTTTTACCACTTGAACCAACCTACGAGGTTATCACCCATATTATAATGATCACCCAAAACCAAAATGTCATTCATTTTTATAAATGAACTTGGAAGGCAAATGCATAGTTTATTATATGACACTCACCAATTGTTTTTCACCTCTCTAGGGTGCTTGTTAGCTGCACAACTTAACCATCTCATTAGAATTATTGTCTCTGTTCGGTAATGCTTTTTGGTAGTCAATTTTTGTTTCACCAACAAAAAAAAAAAAGAAGCAATAACATTAACAAACAACTTAATACATGAAAGACTCGTAAAATATTTAAAACTACTTTTACATTTATATTAAAATACTTCAAAATCAAACAAAAACGGAAAAAACCCTCTAAAAAAATTTTGCATACCAAACCACTGTCTTTCGGGATGAATATTAATAATAATAATAATAATAAATAGACTTGCTTGCTTTAGACTGGAATAAGACTGAAATAGTTTAAAGTTTAAACGGTTAAGCGTGGTCAACCACTAAAGACAATGAAAAAAAAAAAAAAAGCCAATAAAAAGAAGTTAGCATGCCTGCCTGCCTGATGTGACCCTTTCTTTTAACTTTAATATTTGATTCATTACTTCCTAATTTGCCTTTACTTTAGAGCTGTAATTAATTGACCAAAGAATGAAATAGAAAAAAGAGCAAACAACAAAAGGTGTGATAATTTGGAATGTAACCACTAGAGACAAGGAAGTCTAAAGAGGAATAGTTGTTGTCCTTTTCTATCAAAATAGGTAAAGCCTTTTGTCCTCTTTACTATAATCTCCATTTTTTTTTAAAAAAAAAAAAAGAAAAAAAAATTATTTTTTACCCATCCATTTGCCTTTCCTTGTTCCTTCTCCCCTCTTCATATCCCAATTTCGCTATTTTATAATTTCAATTCACGCGGGAGGAAAAACTCAGAGTCTCAAATGGAAACTACGCGGTTTGGGTAGAGTTGTTAGACCCAAGTTAGTTCCACATTATATTCTAATTTTCCTTTGACACTAACAAATTTATCAAAAAAATAAATAATAATAATAAAATTTTCTCTAAACTAGATTGATGACCTCAATCTATTAAATTAATATCTATTCTTTATGCTACTCTTAAATACATTTTTAATAAAATTAATAAAATATGTGACATCTATTCTTAAAATATGTAATTTTTGCATATATTTTATAGAGGGTTTAATTACCGTCGGGCTCTTAATGGATCACCTATCCAAATTGCCAGAAGGCCTGATAACCTATAGTCAAATGATCGAAAAGGGTTGACGATCCACAACTAAGGGAGACTGAAAGGCTCGATGGCCTGTGGCCTAAACAAATTAATAAGGATTTGGGTATACTTTCGTCAAGATGTACTGACCGACAACTAATTCGCCACTCGGCCAGCTAAGCTAAAGGCATGCTTACATCCATGCCTTTTCCTAACAAATTTGGAAAAAAAATCTCCATGTCAATAATAAATTACTGACAAAAATTTTCAAAATGTTAAAAAGAAAGACGAGAATGACGACGTATAAATAAACTTGAGGACATTCACTCCGATACGCCTGATTAACTTATCAATACTTTGCCAAATTTTTCGAACTTTTATCAAACTAATTTGAGTGTCTGATTGGTCTCGCCAGATCCACCGTGTGAACCTTCGAACCTCCTTTTTGTCAAATTCTTTACCTGGTGAGTGGTGAGCGGCGTCGCTGTATCAACATTTTAAAATACATGCTTTAAAAAATAAATATCAACATAATATTTTAATTTTTTTTTTTTAAAAAAACAATATCTTGAAGACATTGATCCGGCGGCTATGAAGAAGAGCAGTGAAAATCAACGGGAATGATATATGTTTTCAAAAAACGCGTTGAAAAATGTGGCAAAGGTTTCTAATTTGGACAAAGCACTCCGTCACAGTCTACGTGGATAAAATAAAGAATCTAAATTTGCCCGAAAATATCTGACAAATTGCCCAAACTCTGACACAAACAGTGACACGTAAACACATGGTCAAGCTACCCGAAATCTAAGCGGGCAGGTTCAAACTCCCAGGGAGGCCACTCCAAGTCTCCAATAATACTTAATTCCCTTCCCGCATAATTCATAATTCAGTGATCGTCTCTGCTGATCTGGCCACCGTCACACCACCGTCACACCACCGTCGGAGGTGGCGCGTGAGAAAGTTCTGGGGGTACCTTCTCCATGTGCTAAGCGGAGGTAAGAGGTTGGAGAGGGAATGGGTCAGGGGCTGAGCTGCGGAGCACGTGAAGAGAGTGGTCTGTTCAGTGCGGTTCAGAATGGAGAAGTTGAGCTGCTTGAGGCTTTGGTAGTGGCAGACCCAAGTGTCTTGGAAGAGACCAGTGGATATGGGAAGTTGTCTGCCCTGCATGTGGCGGCTGCAAATGGTTGGATCGAGGTGGGTTTGTGGTTTCTTGATTGGTTTTGACGGGCCATGGGTTTTCTTGGATTTTTCTTGGGAAAATTCTGATGGGGTTATCTGGGTTTTGTGTTTGTTGCTTGGTCTGATGGCATATATGTAGGTTCTCTCTGTGCTTTTGGACCGATCAGTTAATCCAGATATGTTAAATCGCCATAAACAGGTACAACATTTGAGTCTCAGTGTTTGTCTCAGACCATCAATCTTTGTTTTGAATGATTTTGATTGAACATTGTTTTCTTTGTGATTGTTTTAGACCCCGTTAATGTTGGCGGCAATGCATGGGAAGATTTCTTGCGTGCAAAAACTTATTCAAACAGGGGCTAATGTGCGTTACTTTTGTTATGAGTTGTGAAAATTTTCTTGGTAAATTTCTTACTCGAATTATTAAAAGAGGCATTGATCATGGGTTATGTGTATGATTTATTAGATCTTGATGTTTGATTCTCTGCACGGAAGAACCTGCTTGCATTATGCTGCTTACTATGGTCATTCAGATTGCCTGCAAGCTATTCTTTCTGCTGCCCATTTCACCCCTGTTGCAGATTCTTGGTTAGTCCCTTCCTCTCTGTCTCTGTCTCTATCTCTGTCTCTTTGTCTCTCTGCGTCTGTTGGTGAATAATTTGCATTGGGTGGCATTGGTAGGGGATTTGCAAGATTTGTGAACATAAGAGATGGAGGGGGTGCAACGCCACTGCATTTAGCTGCTCGTCAAAGACGGCCAGAGTGCGTTCATATCCTTTTAGACAGTGGGGCTCTTGTTTGTGCTTCAACTGGTGGATATGGGTAATGGTTTAAATTAAGGTTTCCTCGATATTGTAGCTAAGTAGTGATCATTTGCCATTCAGATTGATGAAGGTACCATGATCTGCAGCTACCTAGGGAGTACACCACTTCATTTAGCTGCTCGTGGCGGTTCTTTGGAATGTGTCCGCGAATTGCTTGCCTGGGGAGCGGATAGGCTTCAAGTAGATTCATCTGGGTAAGATTCATAAACTACTATGATCATCCCAGTTTATTTGTTTATTTGGTTTTTCAATTGACTATAAATTTTTCTACTAAAAGTAATGATTATAGTTGAGTTCTTGCTTCCCTTTTCGGGAACTTATTTTTTATCTCCTTATTTCCTTACACATGTTTTGGTCAAAAGGTATTCTAGGAGAGTTCAATACGGGAATCATTAATTCCATGTAACTCCAGGGAAACCCTCTCTCAAGGCTGCACTTTTGTATTATGGAAAAAGTACATCCAAGAAGCTATTCTAGCAAGAACTCCAACCATATCAGTATGGAGTATATGACAAGGATGAATATCTAATATTTGAAAACTAGCAATTTGCCCTGTTGATTCACTGAGGCTCAGATTACTCGCTTGTCTCCAATGAACTGTTTTTGTCAATTGATTAGACTTACATAAAATATGATACGAATGAGACTTCCATTACCCTCTTTGATCTATAAGAGAATGTACAAATATTATTTGAATATTTGCAGTTGTAGAAATGAAGAATAGTTTGGTCCAAAACTGGATGTAATTGGTATAATCTAAAGGATAATTCATGCTTTGTAGGTATGAAGCCTTGGGAGAATATAGGAAATATCTTTTTTATGAGGAGAGTGGTAGTGTTTGAATTTGATTTCTTACAGATAGATGGGCAACTTGAACCTCAAAGGCCTCGCATTATGCATATAAAATAGTGTAACAGCACTTGAAATAGCCTTTTGCCATATGTATTATATGGAGCCTCCCTTAATTTTGTTCCCACTTTGCTGTCCTTTGTCCTAGAATTGTCAGAGTTTGATTTGTCTAATGATTACCACCCTAATTATGAGTTTTTGAAGGTGTTGTTGAAACTTATAATAGGAATGGATCTTTGCAGGAGAATTCCATACGCGGTTGCTCTGAAGCACAAGCATCGAGCATGTGCAGCCTTGCTGAATCCTTCATCAGCAGAGCCTCTTGTATGGCCATCACCTTTGAAATTCATTAGTGAGCTTAATCCAGAGGCAAAAGCACTGTTAGAGAGGGCCTTGAAGGAAGTGAACATGGAGAGGGAGAAGGTCATATTGAAGGAGACTGTGAACTCACTTCCAGCTCCTTTCGATTCTGACGTTGGGGTTGATGACAATGCATCCGAGGTACTATCCTTCATTTTCTTTTCTTTTTTTCTGTAGATTGATAATTTTAACTTAAATTCTATGTACTTTTATTGCTTGAAAACTATATTAGATGAAAGCCTAAAACGCTAGATAGAATTTGTTGAGGATGTTTGTATAAAAGTGTATAATTATCTCTTCTTTAAGTTTCACTTTGTAGTTGAAGAATTGTGCATTAACAAATAGACATTGCTTTTATATGTGTGGATAATCCAAGTTGACATATAAGGGTCATTGGGCAACATCTGTGAATGTGTTTGTTCTACTTTGTAATAATCACATCCAAAAAGATCTGAATTATTTCTAAGGTTCAGTCCATTTTTATGGAAATCATATATGATAGAAATTCGGAGTGCAAGTACGGTATTCAAATGCTACAAAATTTTTCAGTCAGCAGTACTTTAAGTTTTATGCATGTTTTCTCTATTGGTGGAAACTGCATTAAGAAACTGTTTCCACTTTTTTTCGATAGCCTTGATCAGGGATGGAACTACGAATTTAACTTTAGGGAGGCCAAACTCTTTTGAATTTTTTTGTTGATGAGGGAGTGAATAATGGATATTTTCTCAAAGTCACGCATGCAGTTTCTTATTTACTGGTGAAATCTTCTCAAACAGGCCAGCGATGTGGAGCTATGCTGCATATGCTTTGACCAGGCATGCACTATTGAGGTCAGACCATGTGGTCATCAAATGTGTGCCCATTGCACCCTAGCCCTATGCTGCCACAAGAAGCCCAACCCTACAACTGCTTGTCCTACTGCCCCAGTTTGCCCATTTTGCCGAAGCAGCATCAATCAACTAGTAGTTGTCAAGATGGAGACTAGAAATGATTTAGAACTTGAACATAGTCTCTCGAAGCCTAGGAGATCAAGAAAGTCGAATTTCAGTGAAGGCAGCAGCAGTTTCAAGAGTTTGTCTGCCATGGGCTCATTCGCGAGATTGGGTGGTCGCAGCCCGGAAAAGGTTGCTGCTGAATGTGACGCGGTGGTTGATAAGCCTTGAAACAGCAGTCCTGGATTTGGTTTCACAATTCACAGAGAGTGGGGCAAATATCGGACCCCGAAATTCGCTTTGGAATTGCGACCCAAAGGGGTATGAATTTCAAACATCATTTTTAATAGATATATCCTAATATGCTAAGAGCATGTGAAGAAAGAAGACACACAAGTTTCGGTTGAATTCAATTCTACAGAGGTGAGCTTCATTCGACATATATAGCCTTTAATTTTTGTTTTTTCTGCTTCTCTATATATTGAGAAGCATCTATGCTTATGAGGGCTTGTTTGTCCCAAGTACTCAAATCTATTTGTTTCCTTTATAATATGGTCAATTTTCTTTGATTGCACAAACATCATGGGCAAGTTTAAATACACACAACTTAAAGAAATAGACCAGCTGAATGTATCCACTCTTCGTCTAACTAATGGAAGATGGAGTGGGAATTCTTTTTCCCTCAATTTTTACTTGTTTAATCCACTAACATATGGGTCTGAGACTGCTCTGCTTATATCAAAAGACTAATTTCTACTACTCCAAGCATTGGAGCCCAAAGGACAATGGTACTTGTGTAAATTTTGCATAATTGCATTAATCTCACCAAAGAGTGCTTTTAGGGGTACTATAGTTTTTACTTTTTACAAATTGATATGGTAGTCTATAATTGGTGAAACGTTTAAGCAAAAAATCTAGTGAGGCACACTCTTAATTATTTTACCAATTATAAACTGTCACATTAGTTAGAATTGTGAGCATTTTTACTTGCTAAAAAATCATAGTAAGTGATGCATAATGAGCTCATAAACTTGCGAAGATGGTAGCAGCAACCTTGTACAATGAACTAAAACAGAGCTACATCCAATACAGTAGAAATGAGAAGGAAAACAAAAAAAAAAAAACAAAATTTTGAAAGACACAATCTTATTGAGAGAGTGATTACTAATTCTAAAAATTGTACTTGTAGCGTAAAAGACTATACTAATAAATAACTAACAATTTATTTATTTATTTTTTTAAAAAAACTAACAGTTTAATGCAGAATTGTTTGTCAAAGTTGCCGCTTGCCTTGATACACAAAACCCTCCTTGAAACAAATGCAATCTGAATGTTGCCTGGTTCCCAAGAAAGGCGTATATTAAAGAATGCTGATTTAGAGATGGAAATCATCATTTAATGAGGGATCCACGCAAGCATGAGAATAACAATGGAGCCCCATACCCATTGCCATCTAATAATTCGTTGTTGGATTTTCTTCCACCACTCTCACCCAATGGAGCAACTTGGCCACCGACAAAAAGTGTGTTTGTGTCCGAAACGGGCAGGGTGGGTGGTGAGAAATCACTCGGTCCATAAATGGTGGGGCTCTGAATGTTCCTTCTGTACACGCTCGCAGTTCTCCTCTCTGCTTCAAGAAAGTGTCGAAGAGATGGGGCATTGCTCCCGTTCACAGCATCAGTCGTTAGCTTTGAGCAGAGTGAAAACAACCAAGGTTTGGGCTTGTAGTTCCTTCTGTCTCTTGAGGTTTCTGCTGTTCTTCCCCTTGCCGATCTTCTTGAAAGCTCTAAAATGCTTGAAACTCCAATGAGGCTGCCGAGCGTGATGCTTGTGTCGTGGAAGAATGATCCAGTTGACTGAAAACCAATCACATGGAAGAGTTCATCGAGAAACACACAGCATCAAAACACCATGATAGCCTTAGTATCTTTCTTGTGTTGTCATTACATTGAACATAAAACTGAAGTAGAGAACCAGAAGCATCAAGTACTGATTATTTAATACAAAGAAAACAGCACCACATCTAAAAGAACTCGTTGATGCACACATATAGGGGTAAACGCCATCATAGACAACCATGTGGAAAGAGTAAAGTGAGATTAATTAACTGCACACATCCACGCATGCCAAAGCAGGTGGGAAACATCAAACATATATAGATGTAGAACTTGCACAGAAACAGTTTTCTGTCATCTTGGTAACTTGTATTAATGTGATTCTTAGGGTACGTTTGAAATTGTGCGTTTATACCAAATCGTAAAAAAAAATAGATTGTTTAGGATTGTATTTTTAAAAATTGCAATTTAAAAATGCAAAAAATCTGCGTCTTTAAATCGCATGGAAGAGAGTTTTTTTGAAAACGCATAATTTTGCTAAATGGTTAACTGTATTTTTAAAAATTACATTTTTAAATCGCACATTTTTAAATTACACTTTTTAAATCCGTAAACCCGAAGAATCTCTTAATCACCAAAAAGGGAAAATTGGTCCGAAGCAGAGGGCTGTTCATTCTAGTTCATGCTAATGAAATTGCAGGTCGTGTCAGTTTAATGATTATATAGAACCTATATACATAACAAGAGAATGGAAAATGTGGCAATTATTCTTTTTATGATGCCTGTCAAAAACTGTTTGCCAGCAGAACGCATGCAGAGTCATCATAGAAGCAAGTAGCCAAGTAGAGACAAGTATAAACGAAATAAGCATGCTGGGTGTTTTGTTTCCTTGTCTATGTTCCATTGTTTTCTTCTTTTCCTTTTTTGTTTTTTTAGAGGGATGTATTCCTCAAGAAAGAGACTGTACTGACCTCAGTATCAAGATCTGAAGAAGAAATGGTGGACGAGGCGGGAGAACCGGTGAGCAAAGTGCTGAAGGAGACTGATCCAGACAAATCGCGATTTCTCACAAACCCAACTCTCGCATTCAGTGGTCTCAAGCCCAAAGGCCACCCTTCTTCCTGCATTCCAAATCAATCATCTGGGTTCAGTCATACACTTAAAATCTCCAAATGCCCAGGAAAAAAAAGAAAAAGAAAAGGAATCAATAAAAGCCCTCCGTATAGTACCTGTCGTGCCATGCTTCTCTTGCCCCAAAGGATTTAGAAAAATGGGACTGATTGATATACTAGGAGAAGTCCGGGGAGGTGACCTCAGAGAAAGCATGAGCTGTCATTTCCACCATTATCCCCTATTCTGACCAAGTAACAGCAAAACAAAGAAAAAGAAGAGAATAGTAAGGAAAAAAAGTATAAATATATAGAACAGGAAAGCGAGTTGCAAAGAACAGTGATTTAGAGATGAGTAAAGAAGATGCACAAGAAAGTTAAGTACTTTAATCTCAATCAGTCCAACCACATTGCCTCTGAGCGCCAAGAGTCAAGCAAAACCTTCATTGAGAAAAAGAGAGAGAGAGTGACGTCTTACCGTTTCTTGTATGCATCTTTTGCTCGGCAGACAGAAGAGCAAGCGGAAGGTGAGGAAGTGAGAATAATTTTGTACGGGAGTGAGAAAAAAGGGGGAGCACCACACTGCAGAGAGGGCCAGAGGGAGGCAGCAACTCCTTTCACTAAATTACCACAACGCCCCCCTCTGGGCCTCCCCATAGAAAAAAGTGTCAACTGTCAGACAATTCTGCTTTTGTTTAGATGTTAACCACTTTAAAACTGGAATTTATGTGCTCATACTAGGCTATTGCCTTTTTTTTTTTTTTTAATGAATAGAAAAAAAAAATGTTGGAGAAATTCAGGATTTTGAAGCTAGCAGAGATGGGTTGTCATTTTTAATAGCGAGAGAAGAAGATGCCACACTGAAAAATTCAAAAGGAAACCGTTGTGCTTTGGTGGAATCAACTGTTTCATCGTGTCTTTCCAGGGCACCTTTTACTTTTTGGCCCACAAGCTCTCTTCTTTTTTTTATTTTTGGTCTGACACAAACTTCGCTTAGTATCTCGTAATTCAGCCCAATCTCCACCAACGCCCGAAAATGTGCTCTTAAAGCCTCAAAACTATTAATAATGAAAGAGTGGAATTATCCTCCAGGCTCCATTGGCCCAGTAGAACCAATGGCACTGCCAGTCCATGCTTGTCTGTGTATCACCAGAAAGATAGTAAGGCGTAACATCTAACAATAGCTACGCTTACCCACTTTTGTTCCTCTATTTTTTTTTGGGGGGGGGGGGGGGGTAGGTGGGGGATTGGGGACATTTAACTACTGTCCTTTTCCAGACGATGGGAAAGAAAAATGATATTTTGTCTCTATAGTGAGAAGAGAAATGCTCTTGGTTTTCCTCATTTTTACAATTCTCGATGAAATCAATTTTTTTGGACTGCCGTAAGATCTTTTGCTAATACCAAATGCAATCTGAGTTTTTGTTTTTGTTTTTTTTTTTTAATACATCAAGAATTTGGTCAATCAGAAACTACTAACTGTATACAAAATTGATCCTTTTCATCTCTCGACTTGGTTTGCACCAGGTCGATATTCTCCAATTCCAAGCAGGTCCTGCGAATGTGAAACTGTGTATTGGAACTTGCGGTAGAAAAGTAGGCAATATCAATAAAATAAAGAACTCAACTTCTTGATGTTACTTTAATTTACCAAAATTAAATGGTGATCCTATCCATTACCCAATTATCCACTAACTTCCCTGGGGAGAAGGAAGTTATAGAGATCTAAAAGAAGAGAAAAAAATCATTTGAGGGAATGTCACGTGCATAGAGTGTGCCACTCTCTGGTGTGCTATTGAAAAAACGAATATCACTTGTACGCAAGACTAATCTTAATGTCACAAATAGCTTTTTCAGCAAGCAGCAGTGCATGAAATATCAAATAATACAAATCGTGGCTTCCAAAGTAAAAGAAAACTAAGATTAGCCGAAGAATAGGAGTGGAAATGAAACAATGTAATTAGGATCATGGATCACGCACCATTTCCTGCTTGTTGGTTAGCCAAGGAGAAGAAAAGTGCATTAGATTTTTTTTTTTCCTTGTTGGATGAGTGAGTGACCAAATTCGAACTAGGGACCTCCGGTTTCAAATTTGCTACCCTATGGGGTTAAAGCACCACGAATCAATTAATGAGGCAAAGACGACCCATCCTGATATTACTGATTCAAACAATAAAGTATTTGAGTTTTTTTTTTTTTTTTTTAATGACGAGGAACCTTCCAAAGCAGGGTTACTTTGTGTACTCATTCCTGTTAGGTAAACTACGGTCTCGTGTAAAGCACCCCCTCCACACGGATTGGATAATATTTCGGCTTTGCCGGCGGGCTAGCCCCCAAGAATTATTTACACTCAAGAGGATTTAAACCTTAGACCTCATGAGACTACTACAAAACCAAGACCCTTAACACTTGAGCCAACCCCTTGAGATTTGATAAAGTATTTGAGTCATTAACAGGTCAGCATTGAAGCCCGAAACATTGTTGTAGCACTTCCAAGCTAATCATCTCAAATTGTCATCGTTATGTCTAGAAATCTATCCCTACCTAACATTGTATCAAAGTCTTCAGTAATCTCCATAACAAAAGCTCCAATATTATCTTCTACAGTGGAGGTATCAACAACTTTAACATAACATTTACACTTGACAGAAGCAAGCTTATGAGAAAGTTTCTACACAAGCACCCATTAGGTCACATACTTCTACCTATAGGACACTCTCCCCGTGGGAAAAAACACTTTGAAAGTGTATGTGGTTTAACAAAATTACTGCTTCTGTCTTTTGGACTATATCTTGTAGAATCTGCAACCAACCAATGGTTTTTGAACAAATAGCATCTCCTTCCTTCCATAAACAAGGGGTGTGATGGATGGGTTCACGGTTTTGATCCCATTAGATGCATTAGTTGCATCCCCCTATCAAAAAGATGTGACTAACGGCAATAAGGTTAATAATGTTTAAGCCTCAATTCAGGTACAATGTAAGTCATTTAATCCATTCAACTGTTTCTATCTCATCTGAGGCATCTATTAGGATCCACACTTTGCCAATATTAAAGCTGCAATTTAACAATATGGTAAGGCTCTAAATGAGCTAAGTTGGCCAAGCTTTGCCTAATTGGTTCAGCATGTGATTACGACATTAGGCTAAGCTCAACTTGATCGTTTAAGCTACTGTGTATGGTAATGTCATTTGAAGAAACCAGCCAGGGTGCAACATACAACTAGTTGTTGAATCAAAAGCACATTTAGGCACAAGCCAACAGGAAGAGGGAAAGACGCACCTGGCAGGCTTTATTTTTGGCTCTGGTCTCTGCTGTACTTGGTATATCATGATTTGGTTTTAAAAACCTCTTCTCACGCCGCTCACATGAGCCCCATGCATCTGCGAATCTACCACCTCTGGTAAGAAAAGAAGAGGATAGCAAAATAGTAATCAGAGCAAAAAGTATTTCAGATATACTAAAAACGATATGACTTAGTCCTGGAAAGCTTGAAGACATACTGCATGTATGCTCGAACCACAAATTCAGCACGCTGAACATTACAGTTCTCATCAAACTCAATGGTCTTGTCTTTGATTTCAAAAGAGAGGTTGAAGTAAAATGATATCTTCCTCCAGCCTGCTTAATACAGATGCCCCATGTTACATCTACTGCTACATGTTGAAACAGCAAGAGAGGAGATATCCATGACTTTTACCTGATTTTTTTATGAAAGGGTGTCCAGAAATCATTATGTAATCAGTTTTCTCCAAAATCTGTCCATTGAATGACATAAAAGACAGCACTTGATTAGAATAACGTGCAGGGATTCCATCGGAATGTTTTATGTGGCATGTGCACCCATCCATTAAGCGATCATGTAACAACTATCACCATGTTATGTCTACGCAGATACATTTAGTTCATTCTGAACAACTGACTATGAGAAACTCAGAACCCATCTAAACAAGCAGAAAAATGGTAAGTTACGCAAGTAAGAGTGTAAAGTACCAACAAAAAAACCAAAAACAAGTACATTCAAATTCAAAAATTTGCTAGCCACCCAATCAAAGAAGATGACAGGGTCACATTTGACAAAACCGAGTGCAAATACAGAATGTAATATACTTTTTGTGCGGGAAAACTCAAGTATTGTTGCTCCTTAAGGTAAACACACAACAAAGCTCAAATTCACCAAAATGCCTTAGCAGAGAGCAGAACTAGGACAAAGGAAGATGCTGAAGAAACTTCCTCTAATAACAAAAGAAGCATGATGTACAACAGGATGTCTTGTGAGCACCAATTATGGACACTACCATAGGCATGTAGTTGTCCCTCAGCAAAATATTGCCGGCCTTAAATCTTACATCAACTATTATGAGTGACATACTCATACCATATCTGTCAGTCACCAAACCGCAATAGATTCTACTAAAGTACTGCTAAATTGTCTCTTCTATAGTTTTATAGCTATACTTTATGCCATATCGTCCATTCATAAAGGTCGGAAATGGGCAAAGGAACAATGGCAGAGCACCAAATCCATCAACATTTTCTATAGTTGAAGACTAAATGTTTTGTATATGTTATATATCGCACTTCTAAGTAACGTCAACATAATACGAAAATTATTTGCATATATACCATTAGCTCATATGCAAAGAATACAATTTTTTTGAAATCTAATCAAAGCAAAACACAAAACACATCAAAGTAATTACCGCCATGGCTGCATTCTGATACTCCTTGAACAGCGAAACCGAAGGAAATCTTCCAGACAAGCTATGCCTCAAATTCTCCTCCTCACTCCACCCATAGCTCCCCGAGGAGCACTCTGAACGAGCGCTAATCTCCTTGACGGCGAACCTCCCAATCTCCGGCGACAAATGCGATTCCGGAGACGAATACACGGGCGTGGTAGGCGTGCGCTGCACATTCCTGACCATGACGAGAGGGCTGCTGCTCTTGCTCACTTTCGAAGCGCAAGTCCTGGCGATCTTGCGCGGCGGGCAATAAGTCCAGGGCTCGTGCACCACCTCGCCCTCGGTCGAAACCCTAGAATCGGCGTCGGCGGAGGTGGGGGTCCTAGGGTTTCTAGGGAGCTTTGTCGGCGGCGAGGGGTTAGAGGAGAGGGGTTGGAAATTAGGGAATTTGATCGCGAGCGGTTTGCGGGACTTGGAGGAGGAGTGAGAGGCTGCGGCGGAGTCGATTACGGCCCACAAAGCGGCGTCGTCGAGGTCCTTGTCGTCGGCGACGGAGTAGGGAATTGGGGAGGCCATTTGTGGAATTAAGGCTTGGGACTTTGGAGATTAGGAAAAAAAATAGGGTTTTACCTGAGAAATTATGGAGGCGAGAAGATCTGGTTCCATCTCTCTGGGTCTGAGAAAGAAGGAAATGGGCACGGCGCGCGAGAATGATTTTCGAATTCAAATTATGGGAGGCACTGAAACGGCGTCGTAGCACTTGATTAAGTCGGTTTCAGGTATTACTGTTACAATTGGTGAGGAAATGCCAGCACGTCTAAAATAAGGGCACCTTCATCGTTCTTACAATTACCCATGCTCACCAAATTTGATGATAGTTTGAGGGAGATACTTGAATTTTTTAAAAAATTATTTTTATTTTTATATTACATCAAAATATTTTTTATAAATAATAATAAAAAAAAAGTATTATTGAAAAAGCATTAACAAACGTCAAATATAACCTTTGGAATTGTATTTGAAAATTGATATGTTTAATTATTTGTTAATGTATTTAAAAAGAATAAAAAATTTGAATTGAATAATAATTAATTAAAAAGAAAAAAGAGAAAAGAATGCAGTACATTGGCAACAATGGCAAGTATAGCCATGATTTTATCGAGTGAGGTGTGGTTTGTGGTTTGTGAAACTCTTACATATATATATTTGAAACTCTTACAAAAATTTTCTATTAAAAATTGCATCATTTTTTATGGTATTATCAAGTGATCAAATTGTATACTCCTCTTCAATATATTAGTTAGCGTGCATTGTGTGTGTTTACACATAAAATGAAAAAAGAAAATCAAAAGAAAGAAATGAATAATAACTTCGCCATTTGTGTACGTATCAGATCACGTTAGTTCCATTTTGCCTCTGTAATGCAAAGATCTGTATTTATGAAAACAAAAAAAAAACGTCTTCACACAGATATACAGAGACGTTTCTGATGCCATCAAACATTATGCTTAATCGAGTCCCTTGAAACGACATAACGCAGTTCGCTCGAAACGCCGAAACGGAGTGCAAGATTCTTCACCTCCTTCTCCAGAGTCGCCAATCAGATCCAAATCGTCTTTGAGATCCATAACTTCGTCGTTCCTCCAATTGCTCCGGTTCTCGCTCTTCGAATCAGCCATGAACACCTTCAATTCATCGACGGGCCACTCGAAATCCTTGGCCACTTTCTTCGGCTTCGCCTCCGGACGAAGCTTCTTCATGCGGCCGATCTTGGAAGAGACCGCGGAGAGAAGAACAGGATCCAGGTAATCCTCGAGCTTCTTCTTCTTCTTCTCCTTATCCATTGTCTTGGACTCTGTGAAACTCACCTTAAATTGTGAGGAATTGCTGCTTGGAACGCCATCTCTGTGATACATATATAGCCGAATTAAACAACAAGAAATTAAATTCCAAAAAAATTCAGTAGAATTGCTCGTGAATGAGTGAGAGAGCGTGTGTACGGAGATGAGATGAATGAGGTTGGAGGAGTAGAGTGGAGAGAGGGAGGACGAAGAAGGCGTCTCTGTATGTCTTCGACGGTCGCCAGAGGACTCGAACCTTCTGCTCTGCTTCTGTGCATTGTGTTTTCCCGCCTTGAAACAACAATTTCTATTATAATATTCTTTATATATATATATATATAGTTTGTTGGAATTGCTCCTCAATATTGCGAAATAATTGTAAATAAAAATGTAATAGATAATTGAGATCAGGTTATGGTTTAACTGTCCTGAGACATTTCAAAAAAAGAAAAAAAAGTGTTAGACTTATAAAAATTTTTACAAAAAAAATTCTTATAAAGTGATGTGACATAATATAATTAAATTTTTTAAAATTTAAATTTATCTCCTTTACAATTATATTGTGCCACATCAAATTTTTTTGATAAAATTTTTATAAACCCAACATTCCTCAAATGAAAAACTGTCAAGATGGTGTGCTATATGTTGGCGTAACTGTAAAAAACAGTCCTTGGGAATCACCATTAGAAATATCCCAAAGAGGGTTCTTGGTAATTCCCTTCTTGAATTTGTAGAATTTCTTGAACTTTTGGCCAATAAAGCCATCTCCTCAGAATCTGTGGAGTCGGAGTCTTGTCAAATGAGTCAACCACCTTCTTAGAAGATTTCAAAGCCAAATATTTCTTTTTTGGCTGAGCCAAGGACAATTTATAGGTTTGAAGAGATCTAAAAAACTCTTTAACTTTCATATAGTCTAGGTCCTTGTTTTCCTCTATGGCAGCCACCTTATTGTTCTAATTACACTCACTAAGCTCATCTTTGGACCATTGCTCCAAAGGAGTTTTTATATGTTTTCAACCTTTGTTAGAGCATTCAAAGTAGAATCCATATATCTTGTTCTCTTCTCTAAATTTAAAGAAAATTTTTAAAAAGTCACAAAAAATTATCCACAGCAGATATCCTATATTTTTCTAAACCTTAGAAACGCTATAATGTAACCAAATGCATTGAGTTACACTGTAGCATTTCCAAGACTATTATAATCATAAAAATTCTCTCTCTCCTCTCGTGCCTCTCTATGCACGCCTCTTGCTTCTTCTTCTTTGTTCCATGTCTTCCAAGCAAGCAGGTTTCTCTCCTAGTCCGACTGAATCAGAGACATTTTTGTGACTAATTTCATTTGTAAGTCTCCAACCAAACTCAGCGAGCTGCTGTGGCGTCATGAAGGTTATGCTACTGAAATTCACATATAATACTAAGTTGACTGCCTTGGGGTTAAGCTATTGGAGGCACTCAATTTCTTATATCTACAAATTATATCCAATTAATTTCAGAGTATCATTGTGTGCTTGATTGAGTAGTAGTTGGAGAGGCCCAATGGCATATACCCGAGGAATCATAGGGGAGAGAACATCCAAAACTTATTGTTCTAACGCGTCAAATGTGTGAATAACGATTGCTAAAGCTTTGGGAACTCTCTTTGCTACTTCAATGACAAATTTGAAGATAACATCATTTGGATCTGTGGTTCGAACAAAGTTCGGTAGATCCCTCAGTAAGATGTCTCTCTTACCTGGAGTCCAATCTATAACTGTGTCCAGATATCCATTTGTTAGATAACTCTCATCTGCAAAAACAAATTAATTAATATTTTTTTATTAGTTCGAAAACTTGCATTTAAACAAAATAAATAAATAATGGAAGATTTCATTAGGGTATTGCCCTTTTTGTTACACCTTTTAGTGGCGTAAAGCCTTCGTCCTTAAGAGGAAGAAAATGCATAAAACCCATTATCTAGACACAGTTATAGATTGGAGCATTGCAATAGATGTTAAATTATGTAAAGTCTGGTTTTGTACCCGACCTGGTTTGCACCCGACTCGGTACGACAAAAGAAGGGCTACGGTTTAAATGAGAATTTTTCTGAGCCTGATTCTTTACCCACTCGTTTATGTATTTTCGACCAAGTTGAGGGACTTCAAATAGCCGCTTTGTATCGGTACGACAAAAGAAGGGCTACGGTTTAAATGAAAATTTTTCTGAGCCTGATTTTTTACCCACTCGTTTATGTATTTTCGACTAAGTTGAGGGACTTTAAATGGCCGCTTTGTATTAGAGTTTATGTATGCGTGTGCGATGTCTCCTTTGTATTGTTTCCCAAAAATATTGAAATTTTGTCGCAATACAATAGATATAGCCCTTGAGGATGAACTACTTAAAATTTTGTGTCTAGTGATTATTGTTTTTCCGTATTTTATCTTTTTCGTTCTTCACAGGTTCTGAAAAATCGTTGAATTTTTCCAACAATAGGGACTTCGAGTTCTTGAGCAGCGGTGATAGCAAATGGCATGAAGTCATTTAAGACAACGCAAGTCACTGGAGGAATATTGTTTGTAGTGTTGAGTTTCACAAGCAAGTTGGAAAAAGGAGTCAAGAAGTTCTTCATAACGGAAACGCAAAGGGATGAGGGGTCCTGGCTGGCGTTGGGATCCAACGGAGGGGGGTTGTTTGGAATGGTTACGAACCAAAACTCAGGAAAGCCATTTATTGGAAGTTCCGCATTACTAGAGAAATTAGTCCTTGTGCTTCTTATAAGGTTGTGGCATCCCTTACTTTTCAATACGTCTTTTAAAGTTGAGTTAAGCTAATATTTCACATATCGTATGAATTCTAGTACCATCTAAGGAGTTCGAACCTCTAGATTTCAGAAAATGTTGGTTGTTGAACTCGTGTTGACAATGATTAAAAGAAAACCTTTGTCGTGGAGAAGCCTTGAAAATTTAAGCATGGCCTTTATGTGGCTTTGGAACAGGAGTGGAACACAAACTGCGCGAGGCTTATTAGCTACTACCGTCTTGGAATCCATTTCATTCTCTCTTTATGTACGTGTGTGCTAATATGCAGATTCATGGTATCTTATAAAAGTAGTGCTACGTCTGAATTTTTGGATGTGTAGCATTAGAATACTCCCACATTTGTGTAAATTTATTTTTTTATTTTTTTATTTTTTTAAGTTAGAACATCCTTACATTTGTGAGGATGTTCTAACCTACACATCCAAATTTTCCAACGCGTAGCTCAAGTCCTTATAAAACGAGCAATTCCATAAATAAACCTATTTCATGACAATTGACCGTACAATGCACTCATTCCCTGAAGCGAAGGCTGGTCCTACAAAGGATTTATATCTTGTTTTGCCTATATATATATATAAACAAGATAAATGCTATTTAAGATTCTTTACTCTCAATCTCTCAACAATCTTATCTTTACTTGACATATTCACATTCACTTATTTATTGTGAATGCTTGGAGATGAATAACGAAGAATGCTGGGCAGCATTAATTAATTCTCTATAATAATTGAGAATAAACAAAGAAGAAAAAGCTTAAGAGAACCAATTTCAAGAAGGCATGTGCTTACTGCTTATATAGCCTTACAAACTAGGCTCAAAATGCCTTTTTAAACTATAAATTACTTTTTGTTAATTAGGGAGTAAAGAATTTGAAGTGATATCACTTCAAAGTAGTAGGTATTTGACAGATCGATTAATTATTGCATGTTTTGTCGCATAAAGAAAATCATGTGTGGCAGATGATTATAAAATTAAATTTATAGTATTCTTTATAGGAGAATCCTAGATCTTCTCACCAAACTCGGCAGCTAATGGTTAAACTCATACACGCCTTATAAGCTAATGTTAATTAAGGAGTAAACTTTGCAGAACTTTGAAGTGATAACCTTTTTTTTTTGGTTTGAATATTGAAGTGATAACTTGATCCTATCATGTTGGGAATTAACCGTATTATATTCATAAAGAGATTATTGAAAGTGATAGCTTAATTAGTGGTTTATTACAACTGGGAGAGGTGAAAGGGTACTCTTTTTTTTTTATTATTTTTTTAGGGATCTTTTAGATATTATTAAATAATCACACAACTTTTTCAGCACATACAAATTTGCTTAATTGATAAAAAAAAAAAAAATGCACGATCTTCAAGGCATAGGCAAAGAAATGCAATTTTAAAAAAGGTACGTATTTTTAAGGACTTAATTGAAAAAAAAAAAAAAAAAAAAAAAAAAAACAAAAAAAACAACAATTTTTTACCGATGTTACCAGATGTTTAATTGTACTTTTAAAATTTTTTATTTTCGTTAACTCCATTTTAAAATTGTTATTTGAATGAAAACATGAGAATTTTCCAACCAAATTTGCTTTAGAAATTTCCGTACAGCCCCTTTACTAGTCTATGGCAGTCATATTTGCTCCTAGCTTGATGTGCCGCATATCCCAAGAACAAAAATCTTGAAGTAAAACTTTGTATCAAGTACTCCAAAATATCCAATAATACGACATGGATAACAAGTCATCCGTGACAACTTACAAGTTGTCGCGAAAAACTTTATATTATTTTTTATTTTTTTAAAAAAATTAAATTTTATTTATATTATTTTTTATTTTTTTAAAAAAATTAAATTTTATTTATATTATTATCAATTGTAAATAATATTGGCATGAGTAGTCATATGATAGAGAACAACTATCGTTCTTACATTATACAAGTATTCAATCAACAAATACCTTAACTCCCACGTGCATTAACCAAAGTTTTGAAACTATATAAAAAATAGTAAAAACAAGCATGAAAATCTGTCTATATAAGAAATAAGTGGTTAAGATTTTTAGTACATACATATTTAAAATTTCAACATAAGTTACTAACTCAAAATGATCGAAATCATTCTGCAAAGACACCTAAACTTCATGCAATGATTATATGCTTCATGCCATTTGAAATTCTAAAACCATAAAGAAGCAACCACCAATTTAGACTTGTCAAGCAGCTTTATTTCTTCTGATCCACCAAGAATATAGACTGATTGAAGGAATTAATCTTGTTAATGGATTATCAAGACAAAGATTAGTTTGAAAATTTCATATGTAGAAAAATAAATGATTTAAGCAAAAGAACTTTAATTTTACGAAACAAAAAAGTTTAACATCTATATATAGCACATAAAATTCTTGCAATGACAGGACATAATACACTAAGGGAACTACAATACTTCCAAGCACGTAGGATATAAAGGTAAACGGTCAGTGGTTATGAGGCGGTTATAACCGCACCGTTTGTATAGGCCTAAAAATTTGTATTAAAGCATTGAAATTTTAGATGAGGATTTCGTGTCCCTCTAAAACTAAAATAATGATCTATTATTCACTACACTAAAATCAAGTATATAACAGTGTTTGAGAGACTACAGTACACATGGACGGAGGGAGGGGGGCCAGTAGGGGCCTTGGCCCCCCCTCCCCCCAAAAAAAATTCAAGCTTAATTACAAGCAAATATTTTTTTTTTTACCTTTTGTCCCATACCCAAATTTTTTTTTTGGTCCTACCTTAAAATTTTTTTGGTTTTGGCCTATACCCATTTTATCTCCTAGCTCCGTCCCTGACAGTACACCTGTTTGTTATCCTCTGCCACTACACCCACTAAAAATAAAGAGATATCGAGTTGATTGTAAGAACTACTTTAATGGTTTTTAGGCTGCGACGCCAAAGTAAGCAGTGATTGTTTCTTATTTATTTTTAAAAGAGCATAGACTGCAATTTTATACGCTTTATCTTTATTTTATTTTTTTGTTACTTATGCCTACCTACATGTTACTTATAAATTTTGATAGATATGTGATACACATTTTTATGTTATAAAATATTTCATTTCTATTTTGAATTTTATTTATCATATTTTATGTAAATAATAAAAACATAATATATAAAGAGAAAAAAAAAATTGTCA
This sequence comes from Betula pendula, assembly GCA_900184695.1. Classification (NCBI taxonomy): domain Eukaryota; kingdom Viridiplantae; phylum Streptophyta; class Magnoliopsida; order Fagales; family Betulaceae; genus Betula; species Betula pendula. The sequence continues at coordinate 158,009 of FXXK01000428.1, forward strand.
TTGCATTTTAGTTTGACCCCTCAAACATAAATTTTTAGCTCCACCATGGTTGTGAATGCTCTTACATATAGAGCATATTGTTTCCCTTTCCCCCCTTCCCCCCTTCTTGAACAAAAAAAAAATTAGAAAAAAAAAAAATTTCATAGCGTTTATTTATCATGGGTACATCAAACTTATAAAAAAGTTACACCTTTCGGGGTTCACAATTTCTGCTGAACAATTTTTTTTTTTTTTATTCAAGATAAGAGAAAGGGAAAAAAAAATTATAAAGGAGGATCTTTACCACTCCTAAACTTAATAGAAGAAACAAAGAGAGAAGACGTGAGAATGCATTCAAATACAAGATTTGAAGCGACCCATTTAGCTACAAGGTGTGCACAAACATTGGCACATCTAAAAATCTTAAAAAATTTCCAAGAAACAAAAGAGGAAAGCAACAAATTTACATCAAAGAAAATAGGTTCAGTACTCTAATCAGACAGAAGATGAGGCTCATTAATCGCCAAAATAGTCAAAAGAGAATCCCATTCAATAACAAGAGAGGAGCAGCTGAAAGAGGAGGCTAATTTGATTGCCAAAAGAGCTACATAAGCTTCACCTTTATTAGCATCCATAAGAGGGAGCTTCAAAGAGTGAACGACCAAAAAATTACTCCGGTAATCTCTGAGAGTAGTTGCTGCCACATCAAAGGAAGAGTGAATAGCCACATCAAAATTGACTTTGTAAGAGCTAAGGGAATGAGGTAGCCAAATAGAGAACTCTAAGTGCCTAACAAACCAAGCCTCCAAATGATGGAAGGTAGAAGATATAATCCTCTTCAGTAGAGTAGAAGGAACCGGTTGGACAATTTCAAATAGGAACTTATTACGAGCAAGCCAAATATTATCCATAAGAACAAGTGTAGAGATCTATAATTCATGAACCTTAGTCACCGGGATACTCAACTGAGTGTGGCCTTAAAATGGCTTTAATCCAATTAGCAAATGGAAGTTGAACAAAGGCCGAAGTATTAAAAGGCCAATGTGAATTCAGCCAAAGTAGCCAAGAGAGAGGGCAACCCAAAAGAGGTGCTGAAGAGATTCTGCAGGGCCTTGGCACAAAGGACAGCAAATCAAGTTTGGATTCAAAGATGGGAGAAATCTGAATATGTTAGGTCTAATCAGAAGAATGTTCCAGGCAAGCTTCCATAGAAATAACTTGAGCCGAGCTTGAATCTTGAGATCCTATAAAATCGGCCAATCCAAAGTGTCACAAGGAAAAGCCGGGATAAGAGAATTAGGGCTAATAATCTCATAGGCTGACTTCAAAGAGAACCTGCCATTAGGAGAGGGGGTCCAAACCCAATGATCATTGATTACAGTTTGGGGGATGTGGATCTCAAGAATTTTAGAGGCTGATAAAGAATAAAAAAGAAATTGGATAAGAGGAACATTCCAACTCATCGTTGGAAAGGTGATAAGATCATATACATTGAGATTAGGGAGGAAAGGTAGGGTGGAATTAAGAGAAGGCTTGAAGCCAAAAAGAGAGGAAATCCCTGGGTCATTCCAGATATTAATAAGCAAACCTGAGGACATTGACTAGCAAGCACCCTCTTAGACAACTGGACGACATTTGATGATTCCCTTCCAAATCCAAGAGTCCACTGGAGAGGCTGAAACAGAATAAAAATTCCTGAATCGAAAATATTTAGAGGTCAAAGCTTGAACTCATAGAAGGTTTGGATTAGAGAGCATCTTCCAACCAAGCTTAGCCAATAATGAAACATTCTGGGACTCTTGAAACCGAGGCCTCCAACAACCTTAAGAGTACAAATCTTATTCCACCCCATCAGAGTAAGATTATGTTTTTTTTCTTGGGAAAAAACCACCAGAATTTCTTCAAAGTCGAATCCAGCTCCAAACAAAAAGACTTAAGGAGGAGAAACAGAGACATGGAGTAGCTGAGAAGAGAATTAGCCACAGACTTAATAAGAGTAGTGCGGCCAGCCTGAGACAGTAGTTTTGCTTTCCACCCTAAAATCTTGTTGAGAAAACGACACTTTAAATCCTCAAAGGCAAGCCTCTTATTTCGTTGGAAAAAAAGTGGAAGCCCGAGATGCTTAGCATTGGAAGATAGCAGCCTCAAATTCAAGATAGCAAAGAGCTCAGCTTGAACAGCACAAGAGCAATTGCTGCCGAGGAAGAAAGAAGACTTATCCATATTAACTTTTTGCCATGTCCAAGAAGAGAATTTATCAATACATCTCAAAATACAAGCAGCATCAGAGATAGAACCATTAGAGAAAACCAGCAAATCATCTGCATAAAGAAGATGAGAAACATAAGGGCTGCTAGCTCGGGAAATTTTAATCCCATGAAGGTTTCCAATTTGCTCTTCCTTGATAGACATCCTAGAAAGCGCCTCCATTCTTAAAATAAATAGGAATGAGGAGAGATGATCTCCTTGTCTGATCCTACGGCCTGAAATTTTTTTTTTCAAATGGAGAGCCGTTAAGCAAAAGTGAGAAAGATACAGTGGAGATACATTGCTGAATCATCCGGATCCAATGAGCACAAAACCCCAAATAGGAAAACACCTTGGCCAGGAAGGACACTTCCAAATGATCAAACGCCTTTTTCATATCTAACTTGAGGGCCATAAGATCGCCTCTGCCTCTCTTTTATTTCATAGAATGAAAAAGTTCATATACAAGGATGGAGTTATCATGCTGAACAGTTACATTGACAGGAAGCCCCTAACTTGTCTCATTCTCAAATATTGACCGCCTAAAATTTTCCTTCGAAATATTGGCTATCAAAACTCAAAATATTATATTATTGTTGTCTCTTTTTTCTTTTTCTTCTTTCGGTGGAGGCTTTTCATGCATATAAATAGAGGCCTATAAGCATGACAAGGCATACAAAGGTGCAGCCACACTTCTATTTTTTTTTTTCTATTAAAAAAAAATTGTTATAGAAGTAAAGATAGATATATCTCAAGACTGGCATATCTCCCCCTTTATCAACAACATTATTGATTCCATCCCGACTAGCGTTTTTTGAAAAGCTTGAAAAATCAATATAAGTATAAATTTCTGTGCTCACTCTATGGCACATTGAGCCGTAGCTAAATCTTTTTATGGCCGCATTCCCATATTTTCTCCTTTTATCTCTATATCTTCTCTAATATAAGTGGGAAGGTCCTTCATACCCATTCCTAATTTAATTTGTCTTAAGCTTGTTTAGCTGTAGCCTGGTATTGACAAAAAAAAAAAAAGGAAAGAAAGACAAGGGCAAAGTCGCACTTATACTCAAATGCTATAGAAATAAAAACATTGGCGCATATTGACTTTCACAATTCTATGTAACTTTTAGAATGGAAGAGACTTTGTAAAAGTACTAACATTGGGTTCAACAAAATAGCTAAAAAGCTATTTTGACTAGTCTTGTAGCAAAAAATGCTTCACATCTAGCTCAGCAAAATGATTAAAGAATTGCTGAGCTGCTATAGTGCTCAACAAATTTGCTGAGCATTATTTATCAACAATCTTGAATTTATATTGATAAAGAAATCAATATGATTATCTTTCTTTTTTTGGAATAGAAAAAGTAGGTAAAAAAGTAATATTTTAAATGAAGAAGTAAAAGTTGATAGTTAAAATTGTGAGTCGGATGTAAGTGCTTTAAAAAAGTAGATAGCTAAAATAAAAAAAATATTTTTTTAACTAAATATTTGTTGAGCCGAATGTGAGTGCTTTAATATATAATGTTTCTTATGTTATGACATTGGCTAATATATTTTTTCCAAAATAAATTGTAAAACTCTTTTCAAAATTCAAAACAATTCTCAAAAAAAAAACAATTTTTTTTTAAATAATTTAATATTGTATTTATTAACAATATTTTTTTCAAGTTTAGGGCTTACTGATGACATGTATGAAAATTAAACAGTTAAAACTGAAAAAAAAAAAAAGAAAAAAAGAAAAAAGAAAAAGATAGTGTTACACTGTTATGGCTACCGTGTGGTGACCCACAGTGGTGGCCAACACATAGGTGGGTTCCATGGTGGTTGCCAGTCAAATTTGGAATCTGGTTGGCATCACCATTGTCCAGTTGATTTTTTTTGGTGCATGAATTTTGACCGCATTGTTTTTGGCTTTTTTCAGTACACTTGACGATACTTATTTGACAGACACGTCATAGTTATAAACTGTCAAATTTAGCTTCTTTAATGTTAAGTGTCTAACTTGGCTTCTCACAATCCTTATTTTCGTCTATTTTGAAAATTTTCTACTCTTTGCTTCCGTCACAAAGAAGAACGGTGGTTAAATTAATCCTTATTTTCGTGTATTACGGTCAATTGTCATTAAATCGTTCTATTTATAGCTAGAATGGCTGATTTTATAAGATACCATACATGAATCTGCATATATATCGACAAACACGTACAGAAAGAGAGATTGAAGAAGGAAATGGATTCGATTTCGAAGACGGTAGTAACTGATCATAAGCCTCACGCAGTTTGTGTTCCAGCCCCGTTCCAAAGCCACATAAAGGCCATGCTTAAATTTTCAAAGCTTCTCCACCACAAAGGGTTTCTTATAACCTTTGTCAACACTGAGTTCAACCATCAACGTTTTCTGAAATCTAGAGGTCTCAACTCCTTAGATGGCTTTCCTGATTTTCGGTTCGTAACCATTCCAGACAGTCTCCCTCCGTCGGATCCCAACGCTAGCCAGGACCTCCCCTCCCTTTGCGATTCCATTATGAAGAACTTCTTGGCTCCTTTTTCCGACTTGCTCGTTAAACTCAAGACTGCGAACAATCCTCCAGTGACTTGCGTTGTCTCAGATGGCTTCATGCCGTTCACTGTCACCGCTGCTCAACAACTCGGAATCCCTATTGCTATGCTCTTCACTATCTCTGCTTGCAGCTTAATGGCTTTTATGCATTTTTCTCCTCTCAAGGACCAAGGCTTTACGCCACTAAAAGGTGTGACAAAAAAAGGATATACCTTACTGAAATCTTCAATTATTTATTTATTTTGTTTAAATGCAAATTTTAATTTGAACTAATAAAAAAAAATATTATTAATTTGTTTTTGCAGATGAAAGCTATCTAACAAATGGATATCTGGACACAGTTATAGACTGGATTCCAGGTATGAAAGAAATCCAGTTGAGGGATTTGCCAAGCTTTGTTCAAACCACAGATCCAAATGATCTTCTATTCAAATTTGTCAGTGAAGCAATGGAGAGAGCTCCCAGAGCTTCAGCAATCGTTCTTCACACATTTGACGCGTTAGAGCAAGAAGTTTTGAACGCTCTCTCTCCTATGTTTCCTCGAGTATATGCCATTGGCCCTATTCAGCTACTGCTTAATCAATCACACAACGACCCTCTAAAATCAATTGGGTATAATTTGTGGATAGAAGAAACTGAGTGTCTCCATTGGCTAAACTCCAAAGCACCCAACTCAGTATTGTATGTGAATTTCGGCAGCATAGCCGTCATGACACCACAGCAACTCGCTGAGTTTGGCTGGGGACTTGCAAATAGCAAGCACCATTTCTTGTGGATAATTAGGCCTGATTTAGTAATCGGTGAATCCGCGATGTTGCCACCGGAGTTCAGAATAGAAACAAAAGAAAGAGGTCTAATAGCTAGCTGGTGCCCTCAAGAGGAAGTGCTTAACCACCCCTCAATTGGAGGATTCTTAACTCATTGTGGGTGGAATTCAACTATTGAAAGTGTGACCGCAGGAGTGCCCATGCTTTGTTCTCCATTCTTTGGGGATCAGCAAACAAACTCCAAGTATACTTGCAATGATTGGGGCATTGGCATAGAGATTGATAATGGTGCCAATAGAGAAGATGTGGAGAAGACTGTGAGAGAGTTGATGGAGAGAGACAAGGGTAAGAAAATAAAGAAAAAGGTCATGGACTGGAAAAAATTGGCCGAGGAGGCCACTGGTCCACGTGGATCTTCATCCATCAACCTAAACAATTTGGTGAACGAAGTGCTTTTATCAAAAGCCTAGATGTTTTAGAAGAAAGTGATAGTAATTAATAAAAAAATTAAGATTTGTGATAAATGTTTGTTGTTATTTTCGTTCAATCTGTTTGTCATTTGGGATAAATGTTTGTTATTATTTTTGTTCAATCTATTTGTTTTGATAATCAACAAATTGGACCTAGTAGTGTTATTATTATTTCTCCACGTTCTTCCCTTTGGTTGGTGTTTCTGTTGTACGAATAAATGTGTGCGCTTGACCCTGGGTTTCACCAAGTGGGCCTGCTAGGCAGCCCAAGTAAGTGCCCCATTTCAATGACCCTCAAGGTGATGGACTAAAATTGCTACAAATCAGTCTAATAAAGTGATGTGTCTCTTATTGTGTGAGAATCAAATTTTTTTAATAGCATTAATAAAAAAGCAAGTTTTTTTCACATATTTTAAGAACACGTCACTTTATTAGATTGATTGTAACAATTAGCTACAAAATAATTTGTAACTAATTTTATGTTCGAAGGGAGCGGATGGTACAAGCTAGTGGTATGTGGGCCTTTATGAAAATTGGGCCATCATTCGAGAAATAAATCAGGATGTAAAAATCATAAATTAGTCCTTTTGAACATTCAGGCGCGACAAATTTTCTTTTCATTTTAACTAAAAAAAACCACTTTTTTTTCTTCTATTTTAATTACTTACTTTTTTAAATCACATGCATGCATTTGACTCTCTATTTTAAAAATACTTATATTGCAAAGGCTATGTTTACACTGCAGATTTTTCAGCAATTTGTTAAGAACTGAAGACAGATGGAGAAGCTTTTAGCATTTTGGTAGAAGCTATTTTGGCAATTCGCTCTTGACATTTCTTCTTCTTTAATTTATAAACCAATAATGAATCTCCAATAATGGATTCTGAAGCTTCAACATTTGAAAAAGAAAAACATGTAGGCAATCTTGCCGAACCACCTTAAACTTGTGTCTATTCTTGATTCTTCTCCTTCTTAGTTGTATACAGTGCATATTGCAAGTAAACAAAAGGAAAAAAAAAAGAAAAATTGCAAAACAGAAGTTTGCAAGTGAACAAATCAATAAGCAAATGGGATTGCATGGCTGACATGGTTATTACCAGAATCAAACAAAGACCATGATCTTATCTGGGGTTCACCTTTTACTGTGCCTGGCCATGGGATTGCTACCGAAACATCCTTGCACTGAAAGTGCTCTTGTGATTGGACAGTGCTTACGCTTTTGCCTTTTCCAGAGCCTCCATTTCTGGGCTCTTCACGCTTCCATGTGAGTTTTGTAGATCTTATACTCATATTTTCAATGCAAATCTCTGAATGAATATCATACGGTTAATTCCCAACATGTTAGGATCAAGTTGTCACTTCAAAGTTCTGCAAAGTTTACTCCCTAATTAACACTTATAAGGCGTGTACGAGTTTGACCATTAGCTGCTGAGTTTGGTGAGTAGATCTAGTATTTTCTTATAAAGAAGATATGTATTTGATATCTTTCTCTTTTTAAAATTAATTTTATAATTTGTGGCACAGGATTTTGGCCATGTGACAAAACATGCGATGATTGATTTGTCAAATACATGTTGCCATATAAGTAGGGGTGGACGTTGGTTAAATCGATGTCGAAAATAACATTTTTATGTTTCGCCAAACCACATATGGTAATGTCGAAAATTGTACTGACTTTATCGCATTTGGGCTTATTTCGCCTACCAACATTACCGACTTTGTTGGTAATTGGCGGTTAGAAATGTCGGTTGAACCAGGCCAAGTTTCCGGTTCAGTTGGATTGGCCCATACACTTTTTAGGCTAATTTTCAAGTTATGGCTTTGTGGTCTATGCGTTTTCTAGGCCCAAAAATTGGTTTTGGACCTTCAATTTTTTTTACACATTTTCAGCTGTTTTAATTTTAAATGATTTGGGTCACTAGGCCAATTTCAAAAATGTAGCCCAAATTTGGCTATTTTAAAAAAATGTGGATATTTTCAAAATGTAATATGGCCCAATAATATAAAACCTGTTTCAAATTCATATTCTCATAATCAACATTTACAAACCAATTAGGCCATTCACATTCTCATACTCAATCAACATTATACTTGAATCAACATCAACTATCAAGATTCAAGACATATATCTTTTGAATGGAGTTTCATTTCTTCAGGCTTCTGATTTTCCTCAATCCTCTTGGATTTGGAAAGGTCTTTTAAAGAACAGGGAAGTGGTTAGAAGAGGTGCCTGTATTTCTATCACCAATGGGATGAATGTCGATATCTGGGAATCCCCTTGGATTCCCTTGATGCCATGCTTCAAGCCGGTTCCCAATCCTCTTTTGGTTAATCTTCCCTCTTACAGTGTGGCAAATCTAATTCTCTCGGGTTCAAAAGACTGGAATGTTTCGCTTCTCCAAGATCTCTTCGACTCGGTAACGGTGCAGTGTATCATAAATATTCACCTTCCTCAATTGGCTTCCTTTGATGTTTGGAAATGGGCTCTCTCTCCTTCAGGGAAGTTCTCCGTGAAAACAGCTCATGAAGCTTTTTTCTGGCTGTTGACAGAAGCTCTCCCTTTCCTGTTGAAGTGTGGCAGAAGCTGTGGGGATTAAAGTTGCAGGCCCGTCTCAAGCATCTTCTTTGGAAAATAGTATGGAACATCTTGCCTACTCGTGGTAACATTGGTAGATTTGTCGCAGCTTCCTCTTCGGATTCTTGGTGCTGTCCGATCTGCAATTGTTCCACTGAATCAATCAATCATATTTTTCTTAGCTGTCAACTGGCTAGGTTTATTTGGAGAACGTCCTCATGGCCCTTGGATTCCTCTCGTTTTGTTGACAAGCCCATAGCTGAATGGATTCTGGCCATCATCGAGCCTGAGTCTTGGCTCTCTATTCCTAAGCTGGAGGTGAGGAAGTTTCAACTCTCTGCTGCTCTTACCATGGATCTCATCTGGCAAGCTAGAAACAAGATGGTTCACGATCAGGTCACGCCAGTCCCGGAGAAGATTAAGGTGCAGCTCTCTTCCTTAATTTCTCGCCACTGTTCTGCTTGGAACGATTCTGCTCTTCCCTCCCTGTGGTCTCCCCCTCCTGCTGGTTGTTTTACTGCTAACTTCGACGTGGCTGTGAGAGACTCCTTCTTAGTGGCAGCAGCGGTTATTAGTGACTCTGCTGGAGAAATCATCTTTGCTGCTATCTCTAAGCTGATGGGTTCTGACGCCCTCATGGGAGAAGCAGCCGCTGCTCTTCTTGCTTCCCGGCTAGCTCTTGCTTCTGGTATTGATAACGTTTCTCTTGAAGGAGATTGCATTTTGATTATTTTGGCTTTAAATACTCCTTCTCTTTTTTCCTCATGGAATTTTTGTAATTTTATTTCTGATTGTTGCTTAGTTTTAAACTCTTTTTAAAGCTGGAAAGCTTTGAAAGTTTCTCGTAGTGCCAATTTTAGGGCACATTATTTAGCTAAATGGGCCGCTTCCAATCGTGTTTTTGGAAGCATTCCCAAAGGATCTCATATCCTCTCTTCCGTTAGGATTAAGAGCGGTAAGAATCCTCCCTTGTAGCCCCCTTTTTCCTTATTGAATTAGAAAAAAAAAAAAGAAAAAAAAAAGACATATATCATGCAATTTATCTAATTAATCTAAAGATATGACATTAAAGTTACAAAACATATATAATAGAATAATGCAATGCATGCAATAAAGTCATAAACAATTAACAAATAATCTAAACATACAACTTACAACCAAAGTCATAAACAACTAACAAATAGACTAACAGATAGTCTAAACCAACATAATAAGTTATAACCAAATAAGCAACACATAAAATAAATATTGTTTTCAACTTCCAAATCCTCACAAAAATAAATAAATAAATAAACACAATAAATCAATTGGAAAATCTCTCTCTCTCTATACATTGGAAAAAAAAAAAGAAGGGAGAAAGAAAGAAAAAGCATAAGAAGAATGTTGTTACCCTTTACCCAACATTCTTAAGGCCCTATCCTCATCCAACGGCCCCCACCCCTCCACTCCAAATCTAAATCCCCACCCTCCAATTAGATCCCACACTTTCCAAATCCCATCCCCTCATTTTTTATTCAATTCCATCCACACTGCTTCAGATTTGATATGAGCAAACTACAAATACACAGAAACACTCTCTTGAAAGAACTCCGACCAACAATGGTGGAAGCATAGACATGGACAACCATGCTTCACATGCTCGCATGTGTAGCCTACAGCTATATTTCTGGCCATCAACTTCGTCAAGCTCATGTCGTTGCAACACATCCACTCTAAGTGACATTTTTTCAAGATCCTCGTGCTCAGCACCATTTTCTGCTTCTCTGTCGTTTGCGGAAACACCTCCCTACGCTACCTCCCTGTGTCGTTCAACTAAGCCGTCGGTTAAGGTCAGTCGGAGAAATCCTTGTTTCACCTACCGACCGATTTTTGTCTGAATAAAAAATCTCTTTCGCCTGTCGACTGTCAGTGAGTAGCAAGCAGGTGATGACGGACAGAATACGGTCGATATACTCTACTTGGTGAAATTGCCCACCCCTATATATAAGTTTTCCAAGTATAAGAATCTTGATCTTTCAAACAAAGGAAGATTGCTCTGATATATGATTGTTACGTGAATTGCTTCACTTCATTTTGAAGAGAAGTGCTTGTATAAAGATCATACTTATCCATTAATAATGTAATAAAAATCAGAAAGATGCTGCCATCACGCATTAATAACTTTTCAAGTTTCCATTGTCAATTATCACTTTACTTACAAAAAAAAAGGGTGTTTTTTGAGAACAGGCCATAAAATCTCAGTTTAGGTAGCTTAGACAAAACGGACTCCAAAATGAATTATTCTGAGGTCGCTTATACAGAATCAACTTCAAAAACAATTCTTTTGAGTCGTTTTTCCATAAACAATCCAAAAAACTCTACACCCCACTACCATTAATAATGTAATAAAAAAAATGCTATAGAAGTGAAAACAGCCGCCCCCGTTGACCTTCATAATTCTTTTTTTTTTTAAAAAAAAAACGAAGGCAAAACCCACTTCTACTCAAATGCTATAGAAATAAAAACATTGGCGCTTGTTGACTTTCACAATTTTCTGTAATTTTTGGAAGAGTAAATATATATGTTAATTTAATGTCTATTTTATGTCAATCCAAAATAATGTGATTTTTAAAATTATCATTGAATTTATGATAGATCATTATTAATTGTTGATCAAATAGTAATTTTAAAAGCCATATCAATTTTGATTGACACAAAATAAACATGGAGGTTGACATGTATCATTATTCTAAATTATAAAACTCTTTTCAAAACTTAAAATACTTCTCAAAAATAAAAAATAAAACATTTAACAATAATAATTTAATATTTCATTTTTTTCACAATGTTTTTTTTCAAGTTTAAGGCTTACTGGTTACATGTATAAAAATTAAATAGTTAAAAATAAAAAATGGGGTAGTGTTATGGCCACTTTGTGGTGACCCACAGTGGTAGCCAACACATCATTTGGCCCCATGGTGGTTGCCAGTCAAATCTGGCAGCTTGGTTGGCATCACCATTGTGGTGCAACACTTTTTTAAATTTTTTTATTTTTATATTTCAAAATAGTATTCATAATTTGTAATTTTTACCAAACACTTTTCAATACTTACCAAACCAATATTTAACTTTTTTTTTTTCAAATATAATTCTAACTCAGTTTTTCATTTTTTAAAAAATAAAAACAAATAAGTGGATATGAATATGCTACAATGATGAAGATGCTGAAACATAGACAGTAAAAAATACCAAATAAAATTTCTTATTACAATAAGCAATTGGTTTTCTGTTGTTAGAATAAGAAAGAATTAATTAATATAATTGATATTTTAATAATTCCCAAGAGCAACAAGGACAGTGTTACGTATTTTGCATATTGTCGTGGATTTTTTTATTTTTTTGTTTTTGTTTTTTGTTTTTTATTTTGAAAGAAACATATTGTTGTAGTTAAAACATTTTTAGTGAGCTCTCTAAAAGTAAGTTTTAATGAAATTTTGACTAAATTTCACAAAAACTTCCCTCTATCATGCTGGCAATTCTTTTCACAATTTTTAGCTTATGTCAAAACTCACTTTCAATTTGGCTCACGAAAAATTTTTCACCAAACAATTTATTCTGATTTTATATTCATTTCTTCTCTCTCTCTCTCTCATCTCTCCCTCTTTGGCACCATGCAAAAGACAAAAGTGCAGTAACGGTGAGAGCACCGGGGGAGATTAAAGAACAAAAATTTGAAAAAATATATATATAAGCTGTATTTATATATATATTTTTATAATAAAGAAATTTTTAGAGAATTTAATAAATAATGCTTTGAAAAGTGACTAATAAGATAGTAAAAATAAAATTTTTTAATTAAAATTAGGCCAAATTTTAAAGGGCTCAATAAAGATAGTCTTATAAATTATGGTCGTTGTCTTTATCATTACCGTTTATGTACACCATTATCCAGTTGATTTTTTCGGGGCACGAATTTTGACCGCATTGTTTTTGGCTTTTTTCAGTACACTAGACGATACCGACTTGATAGACACGTTATAGTTAAAAACGTGTCAGACTTGGCTTCTCACAGTCCCTGTTGTCGTGTATCTCAGAGAATTTTCGTGCAAAACAAGATATGAATCCTTTGTAGGACCAGCCACCGCTTAGCGAATGGCTGATTTATAAGAGATATGATTCTGCACATATATCGGCACACACGTACAGAAAGAGTGAAGAAGGAAATGGAATGCAAGCCTCACGCAGTTTGTGTTCCATTTCCGCTCCAAAGCCACATAAAGGCCATGCTTAAATTTTCAAAGCTTCTCCACCACAAAGGTTTTCTTATAACTTTTGTTAACACCGAGTTCAATCACCAACGTTTTCTGAAATCTAGAGGTCCCAACTCCTTAGATGGCTTCCCTGATTTTCGGTTTGTAACTATTCCAGATAGCCTCCCACCGTCGGATCCCAACGCCAGCCAGGACATCCCTTCCATTTGCGATTCCGTTATGAAGAACTTCTTGGCTCCTTTTACTGACTTGCTAGTGAAACTCAACACTGCGAACAATATTCCTCCGGTGACTTGCGTTGTCTCAGATGGCGCCATGCCGTTCCCTGTCACCGCTGCTCAACAACTCAGAATCCCTATTGCAATGCTCTTCACTATCTCTGCTTGCAGCTTATTGGCTTTAATGCATTTTCGTCCTCTTGAGGACGAAGGCTTTACACCACCAAAAGGTATGACAAAAAGGGCAATTGCTACTGAAATCTTCCATTATTTATTTATTTTTTTTAAATGCAAAATTTTGAATTAATAAAAAAAAAAAGGCATTATTTTGTTTTTGCAGATGAGATCTGTTTTACAAATGAATATCTGGACACAGTTATAGACCGGATTCCAGGTATGAGAGAAATCCAGCGGAGGGATCTAACCACCGATCCAAATGATCCTCTATTCAATTATGTCATCGAAGTAGTGGAGAGAGCTCTCAAAGCTTCAGCAATCGTTATTCAAACATTTGACGCATTAGAGAAAGAAGTTTTGGATGCTCTCTCCCTCATGTTTCCTCGGGTATATGCTGTTGGCCCTCTCCAACTACTACTCAATCAATCACATAATGACCCTATGAAATCAATTGGGTATAATTTGTGGATAGAAGAAACTGAGTATCTCTGTTGGCTTAACTCTAAGCCACCTAACTCAGTATTATATGTTAATTTTGGTAGCGTAGCCTCCATGACATCACAGCAACTCGTTGAGTTTGGCTGGGGACTTGCAAATAGCAAGCACCATTTCTTGTGGATAATTAGGCCTGATTTAGTATTCGGTGAATCTGCGATGTTGCCACCGGAGTTCGGAATAGAAATAAAAGAAAGAGGTTTAATAGCTACCTGGTGCTCTCAAGAAGAAGTGTTGAACCACCCCTCAATTGGAGGATTCTTAACTCATTGTGGGTGGAATTCAACAATTGAAAGTGTGACTGCTGGAATGCCCATGCTTTGTTTTCCATTCATGGGGGATCAGAAAACAAACTCCAAGTATACTTGCAATAATTGGGGCATTGGCATGGAGATTGATAATGGTGTCAATAGGGAAGACGTGGAGAAGACTGTGAGAGAGTTGATGGAGGGAGACAAGGGTAAGAAAATGAAGAAAAAGGTCATGGAGTGGAAAAAATTGGCCGAGGAGGCCACTGATCCACATGGATCTTCATCCATCAACCTAAACAATTTGGTGAACGAAGTGCTTTTATCAAAAGCCTAGATGTTTTAGAAGAAAGTGAGACTAATTAATAAAAAGAATAAAGATTCGGGATAAATGTTTGTTATTATTTTTGTTCAATCTGTTTGTTTTGATAATCTACAAATTGGACCTAGTAGTGTTATTACTATTGCTCCACGTTCTTTCCTTTGGTTGGTTTTTCCCTTGTGCGAATAAAAGCGAGTGCTTCAAGCTGGGTTTCACCAAGTGGGCCTACTAGACGGGCCCAAGCAAGAGGGCCGGTTTCGGTGACCCTAAAGGCAATGGACCGTAATTAAAATACAAAATGGTTTGTAAATAATTGTTACAAACCAATCTAATAAAGTGATATGTGTCTTTTATTATGTGAGAAACACATTTTTTTTAAATAATATTTAGTTGTCACATGTTTTTTTAATAGCTTTAAATATGTGTTTCTCACATGTTTTAAGAACATATGTCACTTTATTAGATTGATTTGTAACAATTAACTACAAATTACCAGTTTATAGCTAATTTATGTATGAAAGCGATGGATGGTGCAGGCTAGTAGTATGTGGGCCTTTATGGAAATTGGGCCGCCATTCGAGAAATAAATGAGGATGTGAGTTTCATAAATTAGTCCTTGTGAACATTCGACAAATTTTCTCTTTCATTTTAACTAAAAAAATCACTTTCATAAAACACACGCATTTCACTCTCAATCTTAAAAATACATATATTCCAAAGGTTATGTTTACACTGCAGATTTTTCAACAATTTGTTAACAACTTAAGACGATGGAGAGGCTTTTAGCATTTTGGTAGAAGCTATTTTGGCAATTAATTCGCTCTTGACATTTCTTCTACTTCAATTTATAAACCAATGTGGTATCTTTAAAGTGCAAAATAATGTGAGACGTGATGCTCATCCAAGGCAGCGTGGGTGTGCCTGCCTAAATGAATCTCCAATAATGGATTCTGAAGCTTCAACATTTGAAAAAGAAATTATTCATCCAAAAAAAATATTTGAAAAAGAAACATGTAGGCAATCTTGCCGAACAACCTTAAATTCTTGTGTCTATTCTTGCTTAATTCTTCTCCTACTTAGTTGTATACAGTGCATATTGCAAGTAAACAAAAGGAAAAAATAATTACAAAAGAGAAAGTTTGCAAGTGAACAAATCAATAAGCAAAAGATCAAACCTAGTATTGAAAAACCTCGTGCAGATCTTATCTGGTGTGCAAGCACTCAGATGAAGGAGGCCAAAACAGAGTCTTTTCTGAGAGTTATGTGATATATATTCAATCAAGATTTAACACAAATATTTACATAAGATTTGAGCTTAATTAGGACCAAATTCGTTTCCTTGGTTATGTGATTTACAAGTACATTATATCATGAGCCCCAATGGTGTGTGAAATTCAAAATATAGAGACAATTAAGCATCAATTACATGGAAATGGATCAACTATAATTTACAATTTTTTTATTTTTTATTATTATTATTTTGTGTTTTCTCTTTGGAGTTTGGTTTTTGGCGAGGATTTGTTGTTTTTATGCATTGATTTGTTGGTTTTTCTTGGTCTCTGTTTGGTTGGCCAGAAAACAAAAGCTGACGTGGAAGAAAAGGAAGAGAAAAAGAACACTACAGAGAAAAAAAATGATGAGACATGCGTGAAATGTAAAAGGTAAATGGAGAGGTTTTTTTTTAATAGTAATATGGTGTTTTCGTTTCCAAATTGACTCGTCAATTTTGCATTGGAGAGCACAAAAAATTTGGTTTATAGTCAAATGGCATAAGAGAGAGATCAGAAAAGCCAAATTGTATAGAAGATCTCACTTTCAAACTAAGAAAGTTATTCACACATTTGACACGTTAGAGAAAGAAGTTTTGGATGCTCTCTCCCTTAAGTTTCCTCGGGTATATGTCGTTGGCCCTCTCCAACTGCTACTCAATCAATCACACAATGACCCTCTGAAATCAATTGGGTATAATTTGTGGATAGAAGAAACTGAGTGCTTCCTTTGGCTAAACTCCAAAGCATCTAACTCAGTATTGTATGTGAATTTCGGCAGCATAGTCTCCATGACACCACAACAACTCGTTGAATTTGGCTGGGGACTTGCAAATAGCAAGCACCCTCTCTTGTGGATAATTAGGCCTGATTTAGTACTCGGTGAATCCGCGATGTTGCCATCGGAGTTCGGAATAGAAACAAAAAAAAAAGAGGTTTAATAGCTACCTGGTGCTCTCAAGAGAAAGTACTGAACCACCCCTCAATTAGAGGGTTCTTAACTCATTGTGGGTGGAACTCAATCATTGAAAGTGTGATTGCAGGAGTGCTATGCTTTGTTCTCCATTCATGGGGGATCAGCAAACAAACTCCAAGTATAGTTGCAATGATTGGGGCATTGGCATGGAGATTGATAATGGTGCCAATAGGGAAGATGTGGAGAAGACTGTGAGAGAGTTGATGGAGGGACACAAGGGTAAAAAAATGAAGAACAAGGTCATGGAGTGGAAAAAATTGGCCGAGGAGGCCACTGGTCCACGTGAATCTTCATCCATCAACTTAAACAATTTGGTGAGCGAAGTGCTTTTATCAAAAGCCTAGATGTTTTAGAAGAAAGTGATACTAATTAATAAAAAAATTAAGTTTCGGGATAAATGGATGTTGTTCTTTTTGTTCAATCTGTTTGTTTTGATAATCTACAAATTGGACCTAGTAGTGTTATTACTATTGCTGCACGTTCTTTCCTTTGATTGGTTTTTCCCTTGTGCGAATAAAAGCATGCGACTTCACGTTGGGTTTCACCAAGTGGGCCTACTAGGTGGGCCCAAGCAAGAGGGCCCCGTTTTGGTGACACTGAAGGCGATGGATGGTAGAGGCTAATGGCATGTGGGCCTTTTATGGAAATTGGGCCACTATTCGAGAAATAAATGAGGATTTGAGACTTATAAATTAGTTCCCTGTGCATATATACACCCCTCCAACGCTACTGATGGAGGCCAAAACAGAGTCTCTTCTGCGAGTTATGCGATATTCAATCAAGATTTAACACAAATAATTACTAAAATTTGAGCTTAATTAGGACCAAATTCATTTCTTTAGTTATGTGATTTACAAGTACATGACATCATGAGCCCCAATGGTGTGTGGAAATTCAAAATATAGAGGCAATTTTGCATCAATTCATGGAAATGGATCAACTATAATTTACTAAAATTCTGGTAAGGAACTGCCGACATTTACATTAATGTCAAAAGAATAAAGACAAGAAAAGAATATTGCTTCAACATTTACCACTAGAAAAAAAAAAAATCTACTCATTCATGTAGTGCCTCCGAAAAGGCTGGTTTGGCGGCCAATCCTACGCGGTAACCCAAAATTTTGGTAAGCCCTGATTTCACCTCCCAGCCCGGCAGTGACAATTACCAAGCCCCATGATGTCGGTTGGATGGCATGGCTGACATGGTTATTACCAGCATCAAACAGAGACCAAGAGGACGATGGATTTGCAGCCGCAGATATAGAAAACGAATCGCCAAGCCTAACTGATGCAGAAACTGAATTGAAAGACTCACCAATCCCATGTTGTTTACTGTTTGTGCCGTTGTCTTCTCGTGTTGGTGACGCGCCGGCGGAAGGCAATGGGGAGGTGGACAGTTTGGAGTGCCTTTTAGATTGGGCTGCTGGCATGGCTGGGGTTCACCTTTTACTGTAGAAAAATGTTAAAAACTTACTAGAAATTTTTTTAGGGGATCAATTAATATTTTTTTTTTATTATTTTAAATCAAATGGAACTTACCTCTTCAAATGAAGAAATGGACTCCATTTGATTTAAAAAATTAAAAAAATACTAATTAATCCCCTAAAAATATTTTTAATAGATATTCTATCGCTCCTCTTTACTGTGCCTGGCCATGGGATTGCTACCGAAACATCCTTGCACTGAAAGTGCTCTTGTGATTGGACAGTGCTTACGCTTTTGCCTTTTCCTGAGCCTCCATTTCTGGGCTCTTCTAAATGTAAACATGAGAATCTTCACTTGAACTCACGATGTATCTCCCATCTAATTAAGACTCCGGTTGTTTTGAAGTAAATTGATTTTGGTTGAAAAGTTATTTTAAAAATTGATTTTTTTTAAAAATAATTTTTGTCCAAAACATTTTTTGGTGTTTATCGCGTATGAAAAATTGCAATTTTTTTTTATCCAATCATATTAACTAATAATAAATAAATAAAAATGGTTTTTTATGCACAATTAAAAAGTATTAAATGTCTTGATTGGGTCTCGGCGATGTTCTGAGCGAGTCCCGACTGTGTCCCGAATGGATCCTGGAGAGGTCACGACTGGGTCTCGACCTGGTCTCGGCGGGTCCCAACCGGATTTCGATGGGATGGGATCAGGTGGTGTTTTGATTGTAGTATGGCGATTTGAGGATAAAAAGCTCAAACTCAGAAAATTGTTTACAGTTTTAAAAAGGGAAAACCATTTTACGGAAATTAAAGAAAATTTTTTGGTCAAACTGAGAATGATTTTTGTTAACTATTATTTTCCACCCCACCAAATACCAAAAAACACGAAAAATAATTTTACGCCGAAATAAACGGGGTCTCAAAGAAGCTGCAATTTGGTAAGTTGCTTGTATTTCGAAAACCTGTTTATATATCCAGAAACAAGCCCATTATTATTTACCACTGAAAAAAAAAGTTTAAAATGATTATATATATATATATTTTGGAGATATATACCTTTGAACTTGTGAGTTATATTTGAACAATAAAAAGCAACAATCAATTTAGACTTGTCAAACAACTTTTATCGCTTCTAATTCATCAAGAATATAGGCTGATTTAAAGAATAAATCCTGTTAATGGATTATCAAGACAAATATTAGTCCGAAAATTTGATACGTAGAAAACTAAATGATTTAAATAAAAGAACTTTAACTTTATGAAACAAAAAAGTTAAACATTTAGAGCACATAAAATTCCTACAATAACAAGACATAATATACTAAGGGAACTACCAGAATACAGTACTTCCAAGCACGTAGGAAAAAAAAAAAAAGGAAGAGAAGAGAAGGTACCTCCTACAGAAAGAAATAAAGCAATGGAATATGCCCTCTACTCATTTTAATAGTGTTTATTGTTCATACGGGCTTTTTTGTTTTGTGGGTTTCTGGGCTTTAGTCTTTTGTTTTGTGGCTTAATTTAGACATTCAACTTAACCTTTTAATAAGCCATTGAATTTTTACTTGTGAATGAGAGCTGCGTGTGAATGACACCAATGGCTTGAACTCTTAAGGCAGAGTACAAATTAAAGTACATACCAGAGAACTCATCTTGTTGATCTGAGTGATTGGGCCCGTCGGGGCTTTTACACAACTCAGATATTCTTTCCTTGGTAGGGCCTGCAATTAGGATAGAATACAAGAGAACAATGCACGCTGACTTAGCAGATAGCACAAAAAATACGAAATTAAAAAGCAGGACATTTTTGGTAAATATTGAAAATCTTCCATAGGGTTACAGCTCCTTTCTTGGAAGCACCGGAACAAAAAATACATATATAGGATCTTAGGCATAGATTAGAAAATGAACATTAATCAGAATATATATAATCATATATTGATAGGCATAATTAAAATAGCTTTAGATGGGGGGATATATATGCTTTTCCCGCGGCTCTATCTACATATTTAAATTTTTGCCATCAATCAGCATATCTCAATTAATCATACATTAAATTTCACGATATGCTTTGCAGAGTGACGAGATATCGAGACTGAAGCGGGAGAGAGATGTGAAACGTACTGAGAGAGAGAGAAAACGAGAGAGAAGTTTTGATTAATTATGGTGTGAAATTTTGATCTAGAGCCAATTAATCCCGAGTTATTTTTAATATTACCAACGACTACCGTACGCCTCGACGTCGTGTGAATGCTCTTACATATAGAGCATATTGTTCATCTTTAAATCTTTCAACAAAATTCATGCCCTTATTTATCATGGATGACGTCAGACTTATAAAAAAGTTACACCTTTGGGGGTTATCACAATTTCTACTGGAGAATTACATCGACAGGAAGGGCCCCGTCTATAATACGGCTAGCTAGTACTTATGTTTTTACAAGGCGACCCCTACCTTTTCTCCTTCAGATATTGACCGTCTAAAATCTCTTCCCTTTCATTGGATTAGCAAAAATTGCTATATTCGTAGTAAGTCCACCCCAAAATGAGTGATTTTTTATTTTGACTTCTTTATAGCCTCCGCTATCACAACCGATACAATGATAGGTTTTTTACCCTTGTGGAAATGGAGCGACATAAATTTTGACAATTTAAGAGAACGTTACGGCGAAACGAGATGTTTATCATTAGGACAAGTCAAGTAAGCCTCTTGTTGGCGTAGGTCGTAAGGCTAGGGATGAAATCAACAAAAAAGTTCCTCAATAGTCATACAAATTAATCGACGAGTTAGAACAACATGAAGTTCAAACTGTGGAAAATAGGACAGCAAATCATCAAATTCTTGAAGTAGTGCCAGAAGAGGTTGGCATATAGAGCATTGGTTAATAGGGGGTGAAGCTAGGAAGCAAGAGAGGAGGGCTGCCATTATCTTAGCTGCAACTCCTACTTCCGAGACGATTGGAAAGGATGAGTGTGCCCTATAGGACAGACAGATAGAAGTATGCCCCACTAGAGTAAGGCAATCACTACAAAAAAAACTGCGCCTTTTTTTTTTTTTTTAAGTAACATTGTTTCCAAAAACGAAGTAAAATTCTGTATTTTACATCGCTTCTGTAAAAGTGATGTAAAACTTTTTACATCCCTTTGAAAAAATGAAATAAAAATTTACATCTCTTTCCCAAAGTGATATAAAAATTTATCACGTTTTATCCAAAGCGATGTAGAACTCGACTTAAAAAAGTCGAGTTTACATCGCTTTGGATAAAACATGATAAATTTTTACAATTAAATGACCCATTTTTTCATTTCCCTTGAGTACAAGAGAGTCACGCACACTCATGATGTTTTTTTTTTTTTTTCTCTCTCTCCCTCTCCACTGCTATTTTCTCTTTCTCTCTGCCGGTGAGCCCCTCTCTCTCTTCCGCTTCTGGTTTCGGTGAAGACTAAAGGTACGTATCTCTCTCCTTTGCCTTCTTCTTTAGCCGGTCTCTCTCTCTCACATCCCCATATATTCTGCAGCTGCCGACGAGCTAGGGCTGTAATCGAGCCAAGCCGAACCGAGCTTTATAATTTCAAGACTGGCTCGTTCATGATAATACATATTCGAGCCAAGCTCGAGTCATAGTTGAGTTATGAAATGTGTGTTCAAAATTGGCTCCTTAGAAGCTCGGGTGAGCTCGAGCTCAAGCTCGAGCTCATTGATAATATTATTCGAGCCGAGCCGGGTACTTAATCGAGCTCGAGCTACGCTATTAAATTTTTTAATGTGTGATCCGAGCAAAGTTCAAGTCCGAGTTTGTGAACAACCTTTATACATTTATCTAAAATATAAATATATAATATGTAACTATATAAAGCATAATATACAATGTAGTATATAGTATATAACTATAGTCTATAGATCACAAATTAACAGAATATTATTATATATAACTATAGAATAGAAACATATAGTATAAGTATAATGTGAGCAAATAGATAAGTCATAATATACTGTATATAACTAATTAACTATATTATAAAGTAATAAGTATATNTTTATCTAAAATATAAATATATAATATGTAACTATATAAAGCATAATATACAATGTAGTATATAGTATATAACTATAGTCTATAGATCACAAATTAACAGAATATTATTATATATAACTATAGAATAGAAACTATAGTATAAGTATAATGTGAGCAAATAGTAAGTCTAATATACTGTATATAACTAATTAACTATATTATAAGTATAGTATATAATTATTGTTAACCATGTATAATGTGTCATATATATAGTTATATAATTATATATTAACTATTTAATATAGTTATATTGTTATGTACTAACTATATATTAATAACTTAATATGTTAGTTTATGAACTAATTAGTTAGTGTGTTAATAATAGATATGCACACATCTCGATACATACATTCATGGTAATACTACTATATATCAAAGTATTATAATTAATATGAAATACTATATTTACTTAATTAGTATAGTTAGTTACTTAGGACCTAACTAACTAACTATATATATATATATTAATCAAAGTGGCCTATATACTATAGGTAACTATTTAACTATACTTACATAATTAGTTAATTTCTTAGTAATATTAAGTTAATTAGTATATATTAACCTACTAGGCTCACGAGCCCTAAACAAGTCGGGCAAGCCGGTTCTACAAACCATTTTATTTTATCTATTATGTTTCTCAAGAGGTGCCAAAAAAAAAAGAAAGATGAATTATGATAATAGTGTAATTAAGTAAAAAAGGGAATTAAATGAAGATCAAGAGAAACTATATTTAGAGAGCAATTGGGTCAGTGGGTTGTTTTGTAGAAATTGTTGAGTCCTTCTACTCTCTCTTTTGCATAACACGAGTTCAACAATTAATTATAACACGGTATAATTATCGAGTCCAGCTAAGCCAGCCCCATGAGCTTGCTCTCACTCATTCTACCTCAATTTTGTCATCTTTCTTTCTTGCTTTCTTCACGTGAGTGTATGGGAAATTAGAGAAAATGGGGTGTTTCATGAAATGATATCCTGGATGTGACTAACTTCAATGCCATTGTTGTATGTTGGCATGGTGGGGTACAACAAAAGAAAACGAATCCCACCTTCCACCACATGAAACTCCTCCTGTAGCTATAAAGCAGAGACTCTGGTCCAATATTGCTCAATGCACGCATATAAATTCACAAGTTAGAGGTCATGGCGCATTTCAATATTCCCTAACACATAACTTTGATGGGATTTATTCTCCGTTAATAGAAATTAATTGTTAATGGAGGGTCTATCACAACTCCAATAGTAAATTGAAAGGGTACCCTAACAAAATTGGTATTTTGGGAAAAAATGGAATTGAATGAAGATCAAGAAAAAATTAAAAAAAGGTATTGTGTAATTGTTAAACATGTGATATTAAATAGATATCAAGAGAGGTATCACTGCCGTTTGAAAGGTATATATATTGAAAATAATAAAAACAAAATAAAAGGAGGTGAAATATTATGTCTCTACCCTTAAGAGAGAATGTTCAAGATAACTTCATGAGTAATGCTATTTAGGGTCCGTTTGAATTTGTAATTTCAAAATGTACGATTTTACAATGTACAAATTGAAAACGTGATTTTAAAAAACGTTTGGGTTCCATATAAATTGGAGTATTGGGCAATATAGTCAAGAGGATGTAAACTCATAGAGTGTGATAAATACTTAAATAAAATGTAAATGAATAATAGGAGAATATATAGCTTTTCAAGATTAGTAAAATTCTAGTACTTAATTATATACATTAGAAAAATATCAAACTCATAAAGCATTTGAGCTCAATAGATTTTTCTTTTTATTCACAATTTAGAGAATATATGGCTTTTATCAAATGACCTTATAGCATCTTAAATGAATACAAGATAAAACTATTGGATAAGAATTTCAGATACATTAATTAGATGTTAAACATTTATTGAGATATATTTTAAATTGTGATCATGTACTTTCAAACTTATTCCCTACAAGATTCAAACTTATTTTAAATGAATGAATGTATCAACTTTAAGTTTAGATTTGGATCCAATTATTGTTTGTTTGTTTGTTTGTTTCTTTTTTAGGAGCTGCTATTTGGTATGTACTTCTAACAGCATTCTTTCTATTTTTTTTTATTTTTTTTAATTTTTTTAGTTTTTAATACAAATTTGACTGATTATTTATGCTTATCTAATCAAATAGCCACGCTATGGACAAAAGTTGGATGAAGAAGTGGAGAGGTACAACCGAGTATGTTAGTGAGGTTGAAACCTTTTTGAGTTTTGCAGTTAGCAATTCCAAAACTAAAGAGTTTATTGTGTGTCCATGTAAGAAGTGTCGATTGTGCCATAAGCTGCATCGTGACGAAGTGTATGACCATCTGATTGGCGTGAATGGTATTTTGGAGGGATACACACAGACTGGATATGGCATGGAGAAAAGATTAACAATGACCTTCATAGAGATCCAATAATCGAAGGGTCCGGTTCGGGCCCCGTAAATAAGTCTCCAACACCTTATGAGGGCGGAATGATGCATGCTATGCTAAATGACACTTTTTAAATGCACAATTCTAGTGTAGATTATGGTGGGTCTAAAATAGGAATGGAAGGCGAAGCTATGGAAGAAGAGCAAGAAGACGGTGATGATNGATTGTGCTAGAAAGTTTTACGATTTGCTTAAAGATGCAGACAAGCCAC
Organism: Betula pendula; assembly: GCA_900184695.1. Taxonomy (NCBI): domain Eukaryota; kingdom Viridiplantae; phylum Streptophyta; class Magnoliopsida; order Fagales; family Betulaceae; genus Betula; species Betula pendula. The sequence goes on from FXXK01000428.1 coordinate 182,715, forward strand.
TACACGATAATACAAAACATAGCAAGTTGGAGGCTATTGTACATCTATAGAATATGAAGTGTATAGGTAGATAGAGTAACACGATTTTCATGTCATTGCTTAAGTTCATCAATCAATTGTTGGGAACAGACAGATTATTTTTACCAAACAATACATACGAAGCCAAAAAGTATATGAAGGACTTGGATCTTGGATATGAGAAGATACCAGTTTGTCGCGATGGTTGTATGATATTTTGGAAAGAGACAGAGAATTTAGATGCATGTACAATTTGCAATAAGTCTAAGTGGAAGGACGACATTATTGGTGTGGACGGGTCATCTCAAACCTCAAAGAGAAGACCGTAGAAGGTCTTATGGTGGTTTCCTTTGCTACTGAGGTTGCAGAGGTTATTTACATTACAACATACTGCTAGCCATATGAAGTGGCATGCTCATGCACGCACAAAAGACGGCGTCTTAAGGCATCCATCAGATGGTGAAGCATGAAAGTCATTTGATGCACGCACCCAGACTTTGCCTCGGATCCACGCAATATCAGGCTTAGGTTAGCGTTAGATGGTTTTAATCCTTTTGAGAACATGAGTTCATCCCACAGTACTTGGCCAGTTATATTGGTACCGTATAACTTGCCTCCATGGTTGTGCATAAAACATCCGTACTTCATGTTATCCATGATAATGCTCACCTGGAATGAAGATTGATAAGTACCTAGAACCCCCAATATCAGAATTGAATGAATTATAGGCCAAAGGGGTTCTGACTTTTGATGTCTCAGAGAAAAAAAAAAAATTCATTTGAGGGCGGTATTGATGTAGACAATAAATGACTTCCATGCATACACAAATTTGTTAGGATGGAGTACAAAGGCCAAATAGGCATGTCTTTGTTGTATGCATTCAACAAGGTCAAGGTGGTTAACCTTTGAGGGAAAATATTGCTACATGGGGCATAGAAGATCGTTGCCTCATAATTATAGGTGGAGAAAGGACACGAAATGCTTTGATAGTACGAAAGAACTAGGTGAGGCGCTCGTTGTGCCAGATGGCGAGGAGATCCTGTGAGAGTTGCATGCACAAAAACGTGTTCCTAAGAGCATTCTCATCCGGCTCCCTACTATAGGGATATCCTTATACGTAGGGAGCTAAAATGGATTTTTGACCATTTATTGCTCACATCAGGCTCGCTACTTTGAGGAAAAAAGTAGGGAGTATGAAATGGCTCCCTAATAGTAGGGAGCCATTTCACTCCTACTCTTATTTTTTATAATAAATATTATAGTTCTCTCTCCTATTTTTTAATTTTCCAATTTTTTCGTTTTTTCATTTTTAAAAATATTAATATTTAAATAAAAAAGTCCAAGTAGATCCTAAAGTAGGGAGGGCGGATGTAAGATGTTAGAAAAAGTGGCTCTCTAAAGTAAGGAAATCTGATTTTACTCCCTACTTTGAGGATAAAAATAAAGAGCCGGATGAGAATGCTCTAAGGTCTGTAGAAAAAAAAAAATAGCAACAAGGAAGATGGTGCAGATGGAAAAGTGGAATGGAAGAAGACAAATATTTTCTTTACGTTACCATATTGGAAAGATAATTTGATACGGAACAACCTAGATGTCATGCATATAGAGAAAAATGTGCTGGATAATATAATTTATACAATACTAAACATTAATGAAAAATCGAAAGACAACTACACAGCACGTCAGGACCTGTAGGAAATGGGTTTGAGGCCAGAACTTCATCCATTTTACTAACGAAAAAGGCATGACATATATGCCCGTAGTTTGTTTCACTATGTCTAATGTTGATAAATATAATTTCTTGAAGGTGATTAAAGACGTCAAAGTATCCGATGGATACGCTTCAAATGTGTTACGTTGTATCAAACTTAAGGAACGTAACATTGTTGGGTTGGAGTCATGACAACCACATATTGATGCAATAGATTATACCGATTGCACTGAGCAGATATTTACCAAAAAGATGTTGTCAAACCTTTAATAGAGTTATCTACCTTCTTCATGGACATATGTTCCAAAAAAACTCTGGATAGAAGATCTTGATCGGCTTGAGTCCCAGATCCCTGTAACATTATGCAAGTTGGAGTAGATATTTCCCCCAGATTTTTTTTACAAGCATGTTTACGTTTTTCATACATTTAATTCGTGAATGTAAGCTTGGTAGACAGGTACACTATCAGTGGATGTATCCTGTTGAGAGGTATTACTTGTCCACAGCTTGAAATTTTTATTTACGACAATGTTACAATATTTTTATTTTATTTATTTTTATTGCCAACGGTTTATGACAAAGAGAGATTTTGAGTTATTTTAATATAGAGCTCTTGGTCGATACAAATTTACGGTTCACAACAAAGCGGCACCGGAAGGTTCTATTGCGGAAGGTTACATAGCGGATGAATTACTAACGTTCTATTCACGATATTTAGTGAACGCACCAACAGTTCACAATAGGTCATATAGAAACCCAGATGAGTCTAGAGGGGCAGTAAATAGATTCACCCTGGACATACTCATAATGAAACAAGTTCATCGGTATATTATATTCAACTCCAACGATTTCCTTCAATTGTGAAGGTGAGTAGTTTCATTAAGATGTTAACTAATGCAAAACAAAATAAAAAACCTATTGACACCTATTGTACTTCGTATATAGGATGCACGTGGATACAATGCGGCGTATGAACAATATGTCGGAGGAGGAACTAGAAGAAAAGCATAGATCAGAATTTTGTGTTTGGTACTGTTGTTATGTAAGATTATGGATGTGTATAATAATAGCGTGACAATGTGAAAACAATATTCTTTGTACTACACACTATGACATATACTTTCGTCCAAATCACAGGTTAACCAGATGGATGATATACAGCTAACTGAATTGGGAAAGAAACTTGAATAGCATTTTAAAAGACCGATGCAAATTGCATTCAAATATAACCACTATGTGGTTAATGGCATGCAATTTCGCACCATGCTGCGCAATGAAGGAAAGACAACTCAGAACAGTGGAGTGTGTATGCCGACTGAAGATGACCATACATATTATGGCAAACTAACACGAATAATCGAGGTGGAATACAATGATGGGACCTTGTATGTGCTATTCAAGTGTGATTGAACAGACATAAAGATAAATATGGGGTACAAGAGGGATGAATATGGATTTAACCTTGTGAATTTCAAAAACCTAATACATAACTGAGAGCGGATTACTGATAATCCGTACGTATTATCTTCTCAAGTATCACAATCATATTATGTCAAGGATGATAGGGACCCAAACTGGGGTGTTGCAGTTAAGACAATACCAAGAAATGTATTCGATGTTGGTCAGGGAGAAGGGCAAGATGACAATTCTGACAACTTTCATGAGAATGAGCCTTTCAACTTGGGAACTAGTCACGATCCAAATGATGTTGGAAATGATATTTTTGAGTGTGCACGTAATGATATAGCTCCAATTGAAATAGAATTTCAATCGACACGTACAAAATTGTATGATATATTTTTAATGTCGTTTATTCTAGACTTTATAGTTATTTTGTCCATGTGTGAAACTCATGCATACGTGTTTTATATTTTAATTTGATTATATGTTTTCTATATACTTGCAATCTAACAAGTGATGCAACTTTCTTATAGGTAGAAATGGTCAGAATAAAGCACCGCTGTTGAAATATCTTCGAAGGGGACTTCGTATTGATGATACCACATCATCCCAACAAAGTCCCTCGTGCAGTTTAGATTACAAGACAAAGGACCCCCAAACAAGTTTTCCAAGGCTATTTGATAATCTTATCATACGAGACAGAGGGTTCCCAAGCATTGTGAACAATATTGGTATATCTGATATATCATTTTTTATATCACCACTACCTACGCAATAACCGAGATACCCTAAATAGATTGTGGCACATGGAGGCTACCCGGATTGTACACCAGATCTCCCACCATTGAATCAGCGGGGTCAGACATCCTCCCCCACACCGAGACCTGATGAGCAAGAGAATGCAACTCAGCATTCTCAGACATTCTCCTCCACACAGGGACTTAAGGAGCAAGAGGATACAGCTCAGCGAGCTCAGACATCCCAATCCACACAGGGGACACCGGAACGGGACTTAGCCAATGGGGAGGTCCAAACAATAGATATATTTAAGCATCCCTCTTTATTAATATATTAGTTTATTTAAGTATGCCATATCAATTTGCTTATCTCATAATAATGGACTACGTCCATGACGTCTAACACAGTGTGGATTGTTAAACAAATTCAACAGGGTGCATACATATTAGAAATGTTGGGAGGGTGTATACACTTTGGTCATTTCCAGAGGGGGAGAAAGTTGTGCTCGAATTTAATGACTTATGGCAGCCTGTCGGTACGAGCGGATCCAAATTCTGGCAAGTTGTGGGTCAATACGTACGAAGTGGGTCATTTATTGGTCCATTAGAGCCAAATTGGTGGACTATACCCAATGCTCGTAAAGAGCCTATTTGGATAGCCTTAATGGTATGTATATATGACGACAAAATGCATTGTTTTAAATATTGATGTGGTAATATTTATGCTTGTTAAATACATACATATTTCAAACATATACTACTAATATGTGTTTTTTTTTTTATCCAATTTGTTTGTAGAATAAATTTCATTTGGAGTCCAGGCTACCAATCGATCAAATTAAGAGGATCGCTTTTATGGACTTTGCGCATAAATGGAAAAACTTCAAGGGTAATCTAAAGCGGTCTATATTGTCGAGTACAGATATGACAGTTCGTCAAGCTTTGGACAAAATGCCTGACTTGGGCTCATTCGCACCTGAGGATCTTGAGGTACTTGTCAGAGGGTGGTTCACTGATGACGCTAAGGTAAGGTGTTAAACGTGTCACGTACCAGATCATCCATGGTATGTATATATGTGTGCGTATTCATATTAATTAACACTAAAAAAATTTGTAGGCGATTGCCCTTAAAAACAGTGCTACTCGGAGTAAACACAAGTGTCCCCACACCTCAAGGTCTAAGAGCTACCCAAGGTTGCACACGAGATGATATGTTATTTTTGTTTACCATTATTTGCTCATATTCGTATAGTTATGCATGATATTCATTTATTTCAATGTTTATTTTTGTAGAAGAGAGATACAGGGGTCACCCCGATGAGGAAAACCATTTTTCTAAAAACACACACTAAATTGAATGGCACCCCCATCACTATAGAGGCTGGAGAGAAAATGGCAAGTGCTCTTCGTGAAACTTTTGTTGCTAATATTGTATTTTTGTTCTTTACTGAGACAACAATGTCATATAGCTTTTTTGTTCTTCTATGCAGACATCGAGCGAGGTGTCTACGCTGAGATCAATAGCATAGTCTAATGACGACCCATATACTCAGACCATGGGAAGGCCTAAATACCCTGGGCGTGTTCGTGGGGTCGAGTCTAGGGTTCTATCGATGAGGTCTACCCCCTGTTCGTTGACGACACCAACTACCTAGGATCCTGCACTCTCAGAAGAGGTTAATGTTTTGAGAGTAGAACTTGCGGCACAAAAAGAGGAACAAGTGGCGAGGGATCAAGAACACCACGCTCGATTTGTGGTGCAGGAAGCGCGATTGGCTCAAATGCAATCACTTATCAAAAGTTTAATGCCAAATCGTGGAACGGGTAACCCCATTTCAACTCCATACCCACATGTATAATAAACTATGTTCTTCCAATTTCGATACCACATATTATATAGTTTCCTGACATTGCTTTGTATATGTTCCATCTGATGTTCCTATATATGTGTTATGTAGGCGCGAACGATCGTACGTCATGAGAGTTTTGAAGCAAATGTAAATATCAATATAGTACGCAATTATATGTATTTTGTAATTGCATTTGCATGAATAGATGAGACATAAATGGGGATATACTATCAAGTATGGTTATAGAAAATAACAAAATGAAAATTGAATGTTAAAGCCATATGTAGTAGAGAAGGAAAAATAAATTCGAAAACTAGAAGATTTCATTTGGTAATATTGAATGTTAAGCCATAGTCTCTAAGAAGTTTTTGTTATAAACTTTTGTTCGTTTTAATGAGTACATGTGATGATATTGTGTTTCATTCTTACTTGTTGCTTTTGGAGAGGTTGATTAATTTGTACCATATTGGTAAAAGACATGTATTTACTGCATGTTGCAATTATTTTCATCTTATATATAGGAAGAGCTGCTCCTTGGCGGTCATGGGCATGCCTAAATATGTGTCGGGATTGGAAGGCTAAATAAGTATCGGGATGGCCAGAAGTTTTCTGCTTGTGAGGAGTTTTTTTGGTGTATTTTGAACTTTTGATAATATAGGATATTTCTATGTTTCTTTGGATTGAGTAATTTGGATGTTGTTTGTGGGTAGTGTGTTCAGTACCCACATTATAGAATTCATTTTTTAGGCTTTGATAAAAAAAAAAAAAAAAACAATTCAATAATATTGTAATTTTGAGCCAATGAGATGTAGTATTTTATGTTTGTCTAATATCAAGTTTAATTCATTTGATCACGTGATGTAAACAGGTTGTGTTTTTTCGTTTTGTTCAATGAGAAGTAGTATTTTTATGTTTGTCTAATATAAAGTTTAGTTCATTTGATCATGTGATATGAACATGTTATGTTTCATCGTTTTTTTAATATATATATATATATATTATATATATATATATATATATATATATATATATATATATAATATATATATATATATATATATAATATCTTTTTTACATCTTTTGTATAAAAGATGTAAATTTTTTACATTGCTTTTGTAAAAGTGATGCAATTTTTATTTTTATTATTTTTATTTACATCATTTTTGAAAAAGGGATGTTAAAAATTAATTACATCGCTTTTGACAAAAGTGACGTATAATATTTTTCGCGACCCTAACTTTTATATCTCTTTCAAAGGAATGTTAAAAAAAGGATGTAAAAGGTTTAACATTGCTTTGGAGGCCTAAAGTTATGTTAAAAAAGCATGGTTAAAGCGCGGTTTTTTTGTAGTAATGATTATAGCAAGCTTGTGCAGCAATCAATTGAGTCTAGTTCTGGAGTTCGAATCCCACTCGTGAGCACACCTTGCCTAACTGCCGGTACTGAGGTACCAAGGACCAATAGTCCTGTCAAACACATCTGAATCCGTGCCAAAGAATTTTTGATTGGCCGGATCCTTCGTGTATCAAGCACAATGAGGCCACAAAGACCTAGACGACCACTGATCTGGTTGAGAATGAATCATTTCAATAAGAAAACAGAAAGCTCAAACATAAAAGCGAGGAAACAGGATTGAGAATTTCATTGGACCCATAAATGATACATAGGAAGAATCTTTTGGCTCTTCCAATGTCAATGGGTTGATTGTTTCGTTCATGTATCTTCAAAAAAAAAAAAAAAAATCTTTGAGAGACGTTTCTGAGATCCTAAAGTTGGCTATCAAAACTCAAAACGTTATTGTTGTCTCTTTTTTCTTTTTTCTTCTTTTGGTGGAGACTTTTCATACATATAAATAGAGGTACATATGCATGACAAGGCATACAAAGGAATTTGGATCCTCGAAGAGTATTCGTGTGGCGACCCGATTTCATCACCTAATTTTTTTTTTTTTGAAACCGAATAGTCACAGAGGTTCATGTAAAACCCACATCATCAACTCATAATCTGAGCATATCACATCAGAGTTAACAACATATACGCAGCAGAAATAAATACATAACATGTGAGAGAACATAACCTGGAGCTGACATAAACTATATACAATAGTTTTACAACACGTGCTATACAACAAAAGAAAGGCTATCAAAAATGCCACATACAGCATAGACAAAGTACATCATTCTATTTCTACATATATAACAATATGATGTACAACAAAAACTAGACTACTATAAGAGTCTAAACAAAATACCCAATGGGCGTACATCGCCCTCAGACATCATATCCCAAATAGGCAGCCACTGGATCTTCATCAAGATCCACTGTACCTGCAACAACAGCATCATCTATGTAATCATAGAGATCATCCATGATTACATAGGGGAAGAAAAGAAGAAAGGGTGAGTCAACAGTTCATAAAGAATGAAGACTCCCTCGAGGGTTTTCGCAATGAGCCAAACTTTTATTTATGTAATCGCTTACAATATCAGCTACTAAACTTCATATAAATATTACTTTTTCATTTTCAAACTCGGTGTAGCTGATGAAGTAAACAACACATTCATAAAGCATTTTGAATCAATATATATAACTGTGAATATATGCATATGCTCCAAAATACGTTTGGATACATATACATATAAATCATTTAATGCATGTCTTATACATAATAAAATTCCACAAAACATCATATGCAAACCAGCTGTAAACGTATATATAAGTTCTTTTCCATGAAAACTCTTATGCATACCAATACATCTAGCATGAAATACCTCTCAAACCAATACACATAAATCATCAAGAACAATGCAATGAATGCTTTAATCTTCCACTTTTCTTTACTTTCGTAATGTGTACAGCATGCTTAACGGACTCAGCCCGAGCAGCTGCACACACCGGCCTCAGGGACAACTCCCTAGCCTTGCGCATAATGGGCCCAGCCCTAGCACTTTTCATAACTTTCATAACTTTCTTTACTTACATCATATAATGGGCCTACCGTGAGAGTTGGGCCCCTTCCCCATATCGGGCGGCTACCTTACTCCGTGGGCCATATTGTCCTCTTCTTTAACTTTCATCTTATGGGCCTAGCCCTCTTCTTTATCTCTTGAATATTAGCTCATGTTTATGCTCACACATCAATGCACATGCTCATGTCAATGAACTTACAAATCTCAACAATTATGTCCTAACAACTGAAATTAAATCAATTCTCATTCATTATAAGCTCAAAATCTCAAAGCACAAAATATCAATAAATCATAGTATCTCTTTCATATCTTAACACTTTCAAAATCACAACAATATCACTCATATCTCATCAAATACTTCATAAAACATTGAAAGTATCAAGTAATAACAAATCATTCTCAAACAACATATGAATGGCTCACTTTCCATAGCTTTAAACAATCTTTAAAAGCATTAAAATTCTATTTTCTCAACTTGTTTAGCATCTTTAAAACATCTAAAATCATTTATAAAATCATTCAAAAACATAAATCGTAATTCGTCCTCAGTGAGTAAAAGATTACTCACCTCAATCCTTGATGTTATGATTTGGATATCAATCCAACCTCTAAGCCATAATAAGCTGCAATATTACATTGCATGCAATTTTAGACACCATCTATAACTCAAAATAAAATCAACAAGTGCTTATAACCTCATAATCACTTAACCCATAATACCCAAGGCTTAATGGAACTCATAACATGATTCCATAAGCTATAAGAGTTAATCCATGGCAATTTACAATGGATTAACATGCTACATTGTAACTTTGAGTAAAATTACCAAGCTAGACTTAGACACTTACCACAATGATATGAAGACCCGGTTGAAGGAACTTTGATCCAACGTTTGGGCTCCACAAATGTGGACAAAACCCTAGACAAACAATCAAGATTAAGCAACATGCAAGTGGTGTTTAACTCAATCTTGAGAAAATGAACTTAAGTTTGAGAATTTACCTCAAACGATCGGTAGAAATGATAATCTAACACCGTAGAATGCGTTACCGGTGTTAGAAGTCACAACCCAAACCTCAAAAGATCACTCTCTTAAGGTTTAGAGCAAACCCTAGGAGAGAGGGGAGAGCTCCAGTTCGTTCCAGTTCAGAAAAAGTGAGAAATGAACTGAAAAATCGCATTTTCACCCTTTTATACCCGGTATACTGTTCATACCGTCCGGACCACATATGGGCCGTCCGAACCACCTACCGTCCGGACCCTGCTACGGACGACTTGCGGACGGTGCATACTGAGTGAACAGTAACAGGGTTCGTCCGGACGCGCTGCGGACGACCTGCGGACGGTGCAGTTTTGACCCCTAAAACGATCGAATTAGAAAAAGTCATAAACTACAAAGTTGTATAGCTTTGCGTTAGCTTTCCAATGACATAAATTTTGCATCAATTGGAGTTTTGAGTCAAAAGTTATGATCATTTTACTCTCGCAAGGTCAGTCTGTAATTACTGAACCTCTTGAAACGTTTTCTGCGGACGATGCAGATTTGACCACCAAAACGACAGAATTGGAAAAACTCATAAACTAAAAAGTTGTAGAACTTTGAGTTAGCTTTCCAATGACATAAATTTTGCCTCAATTGAAGTTTGGAGTGAAAAGTTATGACTAGTTTACTCCAGCATGGTCAATCTGAAATTACAGATTCGAATGAAACATTCACTAAAATAACTTTCTACTCTTGGTTATCATTTTCACTTAGTCATTTGTATAATTAAGTTGCAAAATACTCTAATCATATCTCGGGTATAACAATTCGGTCCTTGTAAAAGTGAGAATAATTTTGTTGTCATGCATACAAAGGAATTTGGATTCTCGGAGAGTATTCGGTCCTTGTAAAAGTGAGAACAATTTTATTAACAAAATGTAAAAAGATAAAATCGCCCACCACTTTTACAAAGACTTAACCCTCCAATTCATTTGAACTAGAGATGATTTCAATCCCATACAAAGGGGCAGCCACACTTCTACTTAAATGTTATGGAAGTAAAAATAGCCGTGCTTTGTTGAGCCAAAAAGAGTAAAACCTAAGTGTAAGCTATCGCAAGTAATAAAATTTCGGTAAGCTCGAGATCGATCCATAGGGAATGGTAGACACTAAGTAAAAATTCTATTATTGTACAGAAAAATATATTGAATTGTTTTCCACTTATAAAGTGGAGCGATAAAGATGATTAATTATAAAATAAAATTAAAACAACTAAACGAAATTAATAAAAAAAGAGTTTGAGAAAATTGATGGGAAAAACTAAGGCTTTGAAATCTACTTAGCATCCTATTACGTATTCCTGAGACATATATTTTAACTCAACTAGGTAGAGAATCAACTCTCCTAATCGGAAGATAAAACAATTAGGTACTAATAAAAATAAAAATAAATTAAATATGAGTTAATAAAGAATTTGATTTTAACAACAATGTTACAAAAAATTAAGCATTCACTATATTTTTGAATCATAATAAATCAAAAAAAGTAAACATTTGATATAAACAAAAATCATAATGAATCAAAATAAACTTGCAACATGAAACTATTCTCAAATTAAAATTATCCCCAAAATTTAATTATTAATCTATAAAGCACAAATAAAATAGCCTAAAGAATACATAATAAAAATATTAAGCTTCACCCATAGCCTTAGCTAGAGATTTAGCCACTCATGACTACGAAATTAAATTCCATAATCAAAGTACTTAACATTAACAAAATAAAATAAACTAAGAATTAAAAATCACAATCGAAGAATTAAAGGACTGGTTGACATCCTTGTTGTATTCGGCCTTTCACATAGAGAAAAAAGAAAAAATCCTTCTCCTAGTTCAAGTCCGTACATGCCTTGCCAGCCTCACTGTTATGAGTGTGCGTGAAGGGATGTACTACATGCAGCCTAGCTATTAGTCTTTTAATTTGTTTGATCTATGGGTTATCTAATGTGGCTAGAGCACTACGGTACATGGTTATTCAAGTCTTATAGGAGTTTATCTCCACATAGTTATAGGAGTTTATCTCCATGTAGTTCAATAAGTATAGAAGTCCATCTCCTCGTCTCTGAGTCATTGTAGGAGTTCCTCTCTAAGACATGGAGTCCAACTCTAAGTAGTATCCTTCTCTCTATTTAAAGAGATGAACGTATTAATAAATAAATGTAAATTTTATCTCAAACCTTGTATTTGATATGAGGCCTAAGAACCTCAAATTTCTTACCACTAGTTGTTAAATTAGCAAACATTGATAAGAATAAGAAGCAATTTCCTGCTTCTTTCCCTTATGCAATCACGTAACACTCACAGTGAGAGAAAAATCAAATCCAAAAATAATTCAGCAGCCCCCTTGGTTCACGTCTTCTTATATATCCCTTTCAGTTCTTCTCCAACTTTCAATAGAACTCTAAAAAGTCTCCAAATCTCAATAGAAAAACAAAGCTTTCTTTGTCTTTTAGTCTGAATTATAATTTTTCTCTTATTTAAATTTTAGACTTCTCTCTAATACTTTAGGATTTGTTTTTTGTTCTCTTTGTTTGTGAGTCCCATTTTTCCCATCACTTATCTTCTCATTATGACCACGTTCCAACTTCCTCCAATTGTTATTTGTCTTTTCTTTTCATTTTTCTTGACTTTGCAAGATGGCTTGGCTTGGAATTTGATTTTGACTTTGCTTTGACTTTTTTGTCTTTTAGCTTTGGTTCTTTTCCTTTTCAATTCCTATATATAAAAAAAAATATAATTATTCACATAAATATTTTATTTAAACTTAAAATTAGTAATTAAACATTATTCTAAAATGAACTATAAAATGTAAGAATTAAAATAAAACAAGGTATGATTATTCTTATTTCAATAGAAAAAATAGATATTTTTAAGCTATTATCACGCCTGTTGACTGTCATAATTCTTAAAAAAAAAAAAAACCAAAACCACACTTCTACTCAAATCCTATAGAAATAAAAACATTGGCGCCTATTGAATTTCACAATTCTCCGCAACTTTTGGAATGGAAGAGATTTTGTAACGGGCAACGTTTCTTGTGTTCTAACATTAGCTAATATGGTTTTCAAAATAAATTATAAAACTCTTCTCAAAACTCAAAGCACTTTTCAAAAATAAAAAATAATTTAATTTTGTATTTTTGTAACAATTTGTTTTCAAGTTTAGTGCTTGCTGATTACGTGTATGAAATTTCTTTTTTAAAAAAAAAATAAAAAATATAAAAGATGAAATAGTGTTATGGCCACCGTGCGGTGACCCACAGTGGTAGCCAAACGCATCAGGTTGGCCCCATGGTGGTTGCTTGCAGTCAAATTTGAAAACTTTGGTGGCGTTTGCCAAATCATTTTCAAGTCTTTTTATTGTGTATTGTTAATATGGTGCACAGGAAAAAGACTTGAAAATGTGGCTTTTTCGAGAAATCTTGGAAGCTAACTTTTTTTTTGGTAAAAAATGCCCTTGCCTAGTACCTGATTATATTGCCTGGCATTTTTTGGTAAAAAAAATGACTCTGATTAAATAGGTAGGGACATTTTTTACCAAAACAAATTCAGCTTCCAAAGTTTTTCGAGAAAGTCATATTTTTAAGTCTTTTTACTGCATCTAAAAAAAAAACTTGAAAATGGTTTGGTAAACGCCTCCTTTGACTGGAAACCTGGTTGGCATCACCAATGTCCAGTTGATTTTTTTCGGTGCACGAATTTTGACCGCATCAGTTGTTTTTGGCTTTTTTCAGTACACTGGACAATACTGATTTGATAGACACGTCATAGTTAAAAGCTGTCAAATTTGGCTTCTCACAATCCTCGTTTTCGTGTATTCTGAGAATTTTCTACTCTTAGCTTCTGTCATAAAGAAGAATGGTGGTTAAATTAATCCGGGGCAGAGATGAACCAGAATTTTTGATGCGGAGACACAAATTTTTTTTATTTTTTCCCTATAAGTTGAAGAAACGGACTTATATATATGTAAAATCACATAAATACATATAATATCTTATTAGAGTTTAAAGAGAAAAATGAATTGAGTATTTTAAATTTTTTATGTTAAAAGAGGTAGGCAAAATTAGAAAAAATAATTAAAGCAGAACAAAAATATTATTTTGAGGTAACAAAAATATCGTTTTGGGAAAAAAAATTTATAAAATATGTATATTTAAGAAAAAAATTTAAACATTTTGGGGGGAAGCCTTGGGTCCGCCCTTGAATTAATCCCTTTATTTATTTATTTTAGAAATGTTATTTTTTATATTCATTTATCACATTTATTTTTATTTTAGCTGATGTGATACTTTTTCAGTAGCTGATAAAAAAAAAAAAGTCAGCTAAAAAACAACACGTCAGCCGTTGAAAAATTATTTTGATAAATAGTTGTGAAAAGTAGTATTACTGTTATTTTTTTTTACTTATCCATGTAAATTCTATTGTAATGCTACTCTTCACACTATTTTTTACACTTATTTTATTTTTTTAAGTGATTAACATAAAAAAATGACTTAAAATATATTATATTAGCCAGTATAAAAACTATTTTGTTTCTAAGACAAAATAGTGTTTCAATTAATATTTTGTGGCCAGAATAATAGATTTTTTTTTTTAAGATATGAATCCTTTGTAGGACTAGCCACCGATTAGGGAATAAATGCATGAAAAAGAAGAAGAAGAAGCAGGAGGAGGAGGAACAGTAGGAGCTAGGGGCTTAAAAAAATATTTAAAAACTACATGTAAATATAATTTTTGTAAGGGCGGACGCCTTTACACTGCTGTTATGTCGCCCGTCAAATTTGGCAACCTGGTAGGCATCATTATTGTAGTGCAACACTTTTTTATTTTTTATTTTTACTTTTATATTTTATAAAATTATTTTCAATTTTTTATTTTTACAAAACACTCTTCAATACTTTACCAAACCAATTTTTAACTTTTTTTCAAATATAATTTTCACTAAATCAATTATCAGTTTTCATGTTTAAAAAAAAAAATTAAGTAGATGTGAATGTGTCATATATAATGAAAGTGCTGAAAATTTTATAAAATTTATTGTGGTTAAACACACTTTTGAAATGTATCACATGTGGTATCTGTAGTTAACATAACTACCAAATTAGTATTTTCGTCAAGATTCCGTCCAAAAAATTAATGGAGCGCTACGTCACTACCAATAAAAATGCAACACATGTTCAGTTGATCAAATTTAAACGTCAAGTCAGCCTAAAATAATAAAACTTAAAAAACTTAAAAAAAAAAAAAATTGACGGCCACCCCTGGTTTGCCCTGGGGTTGTTTTGGCTACCCCAGACCGGCTGGTCTGGGGTGGTCGAAACCACGTCCAAGGCCCTTGGGGGTAGTTCGGCCACCACCAAATTGTAGAAGGGGTGACCGAAACCACCTCCAAAAGCTTTAGGGGTGGCTTCGGCCACCCCAGATCGGGCGATCTGGGGGTGGCCAAACCACCCATAGCTAGCCATAGGGGGTGGCTTGAGCCACCTCCTTGGCCAAAATGGGGGTGGCCGGCCACTCCCATTGTCCAAATTTTTTTATTTTTTATTTTTTTGTTTTGTTTTTTAAAAGTTTAGGATTTTTTGAAGTTTTATTATTTTATTATTTTTTGGCTGACGTGGCGTTCAAATTTGGTTAATTAGACACGTGTCACATTTTAATTGGTGGTAACATAGCGCTCTGTTAATTTTTGGATGAAATCTTGACGGGAATACTAATTTGGTAGTTATGTTAACTACAAACACCACATGTGATATGTTTCAAAAACAAGGTAACTGTTTGATAATCACGTAAACCATAAATATCAAAGTGTGTTTAACCCAATTTATTATTACAATAAGCAATTGGTTTTCTGTTGGTACAATAAGAAAGGATTAATCAATTTAATTGATATTTTAATAATTCCTAAGAGCTACAAGGACAGTGTTATGTTATTTGCATGTTGTCATTTGCATGTTGTCGTAGTTTTTTTTGACAAGGCAATATTGTCGTACTTAGAAATGATGGCCGCTGTCTTTATTATTGCCGTTTATGTACACCATTATCCAATTGATTTTTCCGGTGCACGAATTTTGACCGCATTGTTCTTCGCTTTTTTCCGTAAACTAGACGTACGAAACTGAATTTCTTTTTTTTTTTTTTTTGACACGTGATAGTTAAAAACGTGTCAGATTTTTCTTCTTTAATGTCAAGTGAATGAGAGCGCTAGTATCAATTTTTTTTTTAAAATTTAAATATTAAAAAAAAAATTATTTAAATATTATTTTAAACAAATGATGAAAAATATAAAAATGAGATAAGAGCATTCTTAGTGGCCTCAACAGATTTTACTAGCCAATTTAACTGAAAATCACATTCTCAGCATTTTAGCCATCAACTTTTTTAAAGCATCCCTAACAGCCTCAGCAAATTAACTATCCACTATCACTATTCCATTTAAATATTATTTTTCAAATATTTCTTTATTCTTTCTCAAACATTTATATTTTTTGAATATTTATCTTTTACTAACCGTCATATTTTTGAATATTTGTCTTATTCTAATGGTCATGTTTTGAAAATTTTGTCTTTTTTCTAATGTTCATATTTTTAAATTGTTGTTTTATTCTAACGGTCATATTTTTCTAAAAATTTATATTTTTCCTAAAAATTTGTGATAAAAAAAACACATTTAAAAGATTATTATTATTATTATTATTATGTGAGTTTTGTCATGGGAGAGGAAGGAAGAAGCTGAAGGAAGAAGGAAAAGAAAAGGGAAAGAAAAAAAGAAAAATAAAAAGTTGAGAGGAAATACTAATTTTTTAAGATTTGATGAGTAAATAGTACTCATCAAATTTGATGAGTACTGTTCACTCATCAGATTTTTTGGTTAAAGTGTTGAGTCACTAGAGGAGGGTTTTTCATCTTTTGGTTAAATTTACTCAACAAAAATAGCCAAAAAAGCTATTTTGTTGAGTCCACTAGGAATGCCTCTAAAAAGTTTTTTTTATATTAAATAATTGATTCTATAGGCGAAGAGAATAACTTTTAATTTTTTTGGTGTGTCTTTAGTTAAAAAACATAAAAAAAATTGTTGTAGATTTTTTTTTTTAATAATTTTCACTACAGTAGCATTAATCTTATTTTTATCCACTTGCACATGCAAATTTCATAGCAATACTACTCTTCACATCTCATTCTCACATTTTTTTTTTAAAAAAAAGGAAATGACACAGAAAATGAGTTAAAATATATTACATAATAAGTATAAAATAAATACAATAAATTGAATGGGAAGAATTGGACTAATCAAAATTCTAATACTCGATAGCTAGAAACTTAGAAATTAACAAAATGGAGTTTCAATTAATATATTGTTGACAGAATAATAGATGTATTTTTTTTGTGGACAGAATAATAGATAGCTTTGTTTAAATATAATATATCTCGAAGCAAAGCAAGATATGAATCCTTGTGGGACCAGCTAGCCACCGCTCAGGCTAGGGAAACCTATTACGGTCAATTGTCATTAAATCGTTCTATTTATAGCTAGAATGGCTGATTTTATAAGATACCATATATGAATCTGCATATATATCGACAGACACGTACAGAAAGAGAGATTGAAGAAGGAAATGGATTCGATTTCGAAGACGGTAGTAACTGATAAGCCTCACGCAGTTTGTGTTCCATTTCCGGTCCAAAGCCACATAAAGGCCATGCTTAAATTTTCAAAGCTTCTCCACCACAAAGGGTTTCTTATAACCTTTGTCAACACCGAGTTCAACCACCAACGTTTTTTGAAATCTAGAGGTCTCAACTCCTTAGATGACTTCCCTGATTTCCGGTTCGTAACCATTCCAGACAGTCTCCCTCCGTCGGATCCTAACGCTAGCCAGGACCTCCCATCCCTTTGCGATTCCATTATGAAGAACTTCTTGGCTCCTTTTTCCGACTTGCTCATTAAACTCAAGACCGCGAACAATCTTCCAGTAACTTGCGTTGTCTCAGATGGCTTCATGCCGTTCACTGTCACCGCTGCTCAACAACTCGGAATCCCTATTGCCATGCTCTTCACCGTCTCTGCTTGTAGCTTAATGGCTTGTATGCATTTTTCTCCTCTCAAGGACCAAGGCTTTACACCACTAAAAGGTGTGACAAAAAAAGGATATACCTTACTGAAATCTTCAATTATTTATTTATTTTGTTTAAATGCAAATTTTAATTTGAACTAATAAAAAAAATATTATTAATTTGTTTTTGCAGATGAGAGCTATCTAACAAATGGATATCTGGACACAGTTATAGACTGGATTCCAGGTATGAGAGAAATCCGACTGAGGGATTTGCCGAGCTTTATTCAAACCACAGATCCAAACGATCTTCTATTCAAATTTGTCATTGAAGCAGTGGAGAGAGCTCCCAAAGCTTCAGCAATTATTATTCACACATTTGACTCGTTAGAGCAAGAAGTTTTGGACGCTCTCTCCCCCATGTTTCCTCAAGTATATGCCATTGGCCCTATCCAACTATTGCTTAATCAATCACAAGACCCTCTAAACTCAATTGGGTATAATTTGTGGATAGAAGAAACTGAGTGCCTCTATTGGCTAAACTCCAAAGCACCCAACTCAGTATTGTATGTGAATTTCGGCAGCATAGCTTTCATGACGCCACAGCAACTCACTGAGTTTGGATGGGGACTTGCAAATAGCAAGCACCATTTCTTGTGGATAATTAGGCCTGATTTAGTAGTCGGTGAATCCGCGATGTTGCCACCAGAATTCGGAATAGAAACAAAAGAAAGAGGTCTAATAGCTAGTTGGTGCCCTCAAGAGGAAGTGCTTAACCACCCATCAATTGGAGGGTTCTTAACTCATTGCGGGTGGAATTCAATAATTGAAAGTGTGACTGCAGGAGTGCCTATGCTTTGTTCTCCATTCTTGGGGGATCAGCAAACAAACTCCAAGTATACTTGCAATGATTGGGGCATTGGCATGGAGATTGATAATGGTGCCAATAGAGAAGATGTGGAGAAGACTGTGAGAGAGTTGATGGAGGAAGACAAGGGTAAGAAAATGAAAAAAAAGGTCATGGAGTGGAAAAAATTGGCCGAGGAGGCCACTGGTCCACGTGGATCTTCATCCATCAACCTAAACAATTTGGTGAACGAAGTGCTTTTATCAAAAGCCTAGATGTTTTAGAAGAAAGTGATACTAATTAATAAAAAAAAATTAAGATTCGTGATAAATGTTTGTTGTTATTTTCGTTCAATCTGTTTGTCATTCGTGATAAATGTTTGTTGTTATTTTTGTTCAATCTGTATGTTTTGATAATCAACAAATTGGACCTAGTAGTGTTATTACTATTGCTCCATGTTCTTTCCTTTGGTTGGTGTTTCCGTTGTGCGAATAAAAGTGTGCGCTTCATTCTGGGTTTCACCATGTGGGCCTGCTAGGCAGCCCAAGCAAGAGCGCCTTGGTGACCCTCAAGGTGATGGACTAAAATTGCTATAAATCAGTTTAATAAAGTGATGTATGTCCCTTATCGTGTGAGAATCACTTTTTTTTTTAATAGTATTAATAAGAAAGTATGTGCTTCTTACATATTTTAAGAATACGTCACTTTATTAGATTGATTGTAGTAATTAACTACAAACTAATTTGTAACTAATTTTATGTTCGAAGGGAGCGGATGGTGCAAGCTAGTGCTATGTGGGCCTTTATGAAAATTGGGCCACCATTCGAGAAATAAATGAGGATGTGAAAATCATAAATTAGTCATTTTGAACATTCACACGCGACAAAGGTTATGTTTGCACTGCAGATTTTTCAGCAATTTGTTAAGAACTGAAGACAGATGGAGAAGCTTTTAGCATTTTGGTAGAAGCTATTTTGGCAATTCGCTCTTGACATTTCTTCTACTTTAATTTATAAACCAATAATGATTCTCCAGTAATGGATTCTGAAGCTTCAACATTTAAAAAAGAAAAACATGTAGGCAATCTTGCCGAACCACCTTAAATTCTTGGTCTATTCTTGCTTCTTCTCCTTCTTAGTTGTATACAGTGCATATTGCAAGTAAACAAAAGGAAAAAAATAAAAAATAAAAAATTGCAAAACAGAAGTTTGCAAGTGAACAAATCAATAAGCAAATGGGATTGCATGGCTGACATGGTTATTACCAGCTAGCATCAAACAAAGACCAAGATCTTATCTGGGGTTCACCTTTTACTGTGCCTGGCCATGGGATTGCTACCGAAACATCCTTGCACTGAAAGTGCTCGATCTTGTGATTGGACAGTGCTTACGCTTTTGCCTTTTCCAGAGCCTCCATTTCTGGGCTCTTCACGCTTCCATGTGAGTTTTGTAGATCTTATACTCATATTTTCAACGCAAATCTCTTTATGAATATCATATGGTTAATTCCCAACATGTTAGGATTAAGTTGTTGTTAGGAAATATATCTTATTTTCTCCAAGACCTGTGAGATACGAATAATAAGAAACAAAGCAAAAAACAATCATACACGACACCAAAATTAATTAAGTGGTTCGGCTTAACAAGCTTACATCCATTGTTGGAGACGACCCGGAGAAATTCACTATCAAAAGATGGAGTACAAAGAGTAACATGGGGAAAAACACTCAAAACTCAAAGCTCCAATACACTCGTATCTCACTCTCACATAAAAGAGGAAAAAATAACAATTGAAACTCTGCAGTTTTTCTTCTCCCTACGCACTTAAACCATGAGTTCCCTACCTCTTTTTTTTTCTCTCTTTCCATTTCTTTTCCCTCTCTTCCCTTGAACTACAGTGGCCTTCTTTGTGGCTAAAAACTGCCGTGGCTCATTGCCCTTAAAAAAGGGCTAAAGACCATCCCTTTTATAGCAATTAAAGTTGGTTAGAACAATTCCAAGTATGACTTGGAGTAGGACAAGAAAGAACCAAAAGAAGAAGGAAAGACCACCTTGAGTAGGAAAAGGAGAGACGATGGTGGGACCCATGTAAAGACTTGATGAACCAAGTCACACAACACGTTAACAATCTTCCACTTGACTTGAATCCCATCAAGTCACAAAAGAATGAATCTCCTCCGAATGTCTCCTCCACCTGTCTTCAAGCTTGAAGACCAACTGAAGCTGAACATAACTTCAGTTTCTCTATAGTCACACCTTTTGTAAACATATCTGCTGGATTCTCTGTACCATGAATCTTCTCAAGTATCAACTGTTCGCTTTCTAGTAGTAAACGTATAAAGTGATACATCAACTGAATGTGCTTCGTCCTTGAATGATACGCCGGGTTCTTCGCAAGAAAAATAGCACTCTGACTGCCACTGTGTAGAACACTCTTTTCATTTTTCTTACCCAACTCATCCAAGAAACCCTGTAGCCAGACCATCTCCTTTCCGGCTTCTGTCACAACCACATATTCAACTTCTGTGGTAGAAAGTGCCATAATTTTCTGTAACTTAGAAGCCCAGTACACCGCTATACCACCTAGAGTATATACAAACCTTGTTGTACTCTTCTTGCTATCAACATCACCTGCTAGATCAGCATTCACGTTGTAACGCCCCGCCTTTTAATATAAGGCGTAAGTGGTATTGTTTGAATAACCACGTGACATTACTACATCAGAGATAATAAATTCTTGCAGCGGAAAGTAGAAATAAGTACATGTACTTTTTTTTTTTTTACAATACCATAATCTATTTATCAACTCGGCATATTGACCTAAATGCTTAAAAACACGTTTACTTATGTTTATCCCATTTAATGAGAATGGTAATTCTTACATGACACTTAGAGTAATTTAAAATACCTCTTAATAATTATATATAAACATAATGTTCTTACATATTAAATATACGTCAAAGCGATAACATATGTACCACATGCGGCACTTTTAAAAGAGTAACTATGTTAATGTTACATTACAAAATAAAAGAAGACGCATACATGATACTAATATATATATAGTAGCATATAGACTAAGAAAGGTAGTTTGTCATAACAAAGAGGCAATAAATAGTCTTATCCATATATATCAGGATCGGCATAAGAACTCTGTCCATCCTGATGATCATCCTCGATTCCTGCACATTTATTTATATAATTGTGGTAATATCCACAATTACATAAATAATTAAATGAGTCAAATGTTTCAATAAATATAAGGATTACTGATTTTATTAGTTATCACAATTATGAAAATAACATCTCCACTTGATTATAAAATCAGCTAAAAAGATTTCCAAACAGAAACCATTTAACACAGCTGATAAGATAAGCATATAAAAAAGCTAATAAATAATATAACTTCAGCCATAAATATATATATGCATTCCACTGCCCATAACAATGAAACACATAAATACATATATGTCTAAAGCAAGAAAATAATAATGAGATGAAATGACAGTTTTAAATGCGAGTCTTATTTATTTTCTTTCACTCCACTCGTGAAGATTCGACACTCGGTTAACGGATATTTTTGGAGCCGACACTCCCTCCATATAAAGCTTATTTGTTTGTTGCTGAAAGCCTATAGTCCCAGCCGACTGAAAGCCTATGGTCATAGTTTTGTTATTATTAAATCTTTCACGAGAGCCTAAGGTCCTACTGGTAGCCATCACCCCCTGCTACTCACAAGTTTTTGTTATTAACATATTTATTAGTCACAATAGTATTCACAATATGCATCAATCACACGCAAACAGTTTTAGGCAGTCAATAGATAAATCTGCAATTATTATATTATTAAAATCAGTATCATTTCTCAGTAAGTAATTTATACTTACTGTTCTTGTAGGCTGCAAATATGAATACGTCACAAGCAAATACTGTAATTTAATTTAAGCTTTTCATTAGCTAGGAATTTAATTAAATCCTATTATGTCATTTATTTATTTTAGTTTCTTAATTTTACCTAGGCATTANAAATAAGTACATGTACTTTTTTTTTTTTTTACAATACCATAATCTATTTATCAACTCGGCATATTGACCTAAATGCTTAAAAACACGTTTACTTATGTTTATCCCATTTAATGAGAATGGTAATTCTTACATGACACTTAGAGTAATTTAAAATACCTCTTGATAAATATATATAAACATAATGTTCTTACATATTAAATATACGCCAAAGCGATAACATATGTACCACATGCGGCACTTTTAAAAGAGTAACTATGTTAATATTACATTACAAAATAAAAGAAGACGCATACATGATACTAATATATATATAGTAGCATATAGACTAAGAAAGGTAGTTTGTCATAACAAAGAGGCAATAAATAGTCTTATCCATATATATCAGGATCGGCATAAGAACTCTGTCCATCCTGATGATCATCCTCGATTCCTGCACATTTATTTATATAATTGTGATAATATCCACAATTACATAAATAATTAAATGAGTCAAATGTTTCAATAAATATAAGGATTATTGATTTTATTAGTTATCACACTTATGAAAATAACATCTCCACTTGATTATAAAATCAGCTAAAAAGATTTCCAAACAGAAACCATTTAACACAGCTGATAAGATAAGCATATAAAAAAGCTAATAAATAATATAACTTCAGCCATAAATATATATATGCATTCCACAGCCCATAACAATGAAACACATAAATACATATATGTCTAAAGCAAGAAAATAATAATGAGATGAAATGACAGTTTTAAATGCAAGTCTTATTTATTTTCTTTCACTCCACTCGTGAAGATCCGACACTCGGTTAACGGATATTTTTGGAGCCGACACTTCCTCCATATAAAGCTTATTTGTTTGTTGCTGAAAGCCTATAGTCCCAGCCGACTGAAAGCCTATGGTCATAGTTTTGTTATTATTAAATCTTTCACGAGAGCCTAAGGTCCCACTGGTAGCCATCACCCCCTGCTACTCACAAGTTTTTGTTATTAACATATTTATTAGTCACAATAGTATTCACAATATGCATCAATCACACGCAAACAGTTTTAGGCAGTCAATAGATAAATCTGCAATTATTATATTATTAAAATCAGTATCATTTCTCAGTAAGTAATTTATACTTACTGTTCTTGTAGGCTGCAAATATGAATACGTCACAGGCAAATACTGTAATTTAATTTAAGCTTTTCATTAGTTAGGAATTTAATTAAATCCTATTATGTCATTTATTTATTTTAGTTTCTTAATTTTACCTAGGCATTATTACGGCATATAAAAATTGTATTAGCATTATCACATATTTTCTTATGGGTATTATTATGGCATTTATATAGTTAATGCCAAAATATTATTAATATTTTTTGTATAAAATGGATATAGTAACTCCATCACTATAAATAATGGATATAGTATTTTAAAAAATACATGGGTGGCATAACGGCATAATTATGAATAATTCATAAAATTTTGGCAAAATAACAACATTAGTGTAACTAATGTTTTAAAATGTTTTAAAACTTTTGGCATTGTAACAACACATTTATGGAATATTTAATTAAACTTAGGCATTATAACGGTGTTTTGATAATTTAAATAAACAATATATATAAAAATGAAGTTTAAAACTTTGTTTAAAATATTGTCTAAACATAAAGCTATGCACTTAAAGTAAAAAATGAAAGCTATTTAATCACTTACCAAGAAAAACCATGGATGAAACTTAGCTCATCTCTCTCTCTCTCTCTCTTTCCTTCAGTTTGAAAGTGAGAAGCCGAGTGAGTGATTGTGAAAGTGAAATTCCTCTCCTATTTATAAAGCTTTTAAGGGCTAAGATTATCTTACTATTTCTCCATTGATGGCTAGGGTGCAAAAAACTATCGGATGAAATCTCAAACCTACACATATTTAAACTTCATTTATTACTGAATATTCTCTACATCTTATCTGTATACTAATCATTACGATTCATTTAACATTTCACTCTGATGGTCTGAGAGCTAGTGATAAAAAGTGACGTGAGTGCTAGGTACAGGCCCCCCCTTTTTTTCTTT
Organism: Betula pendula; assembly: GCA_900184695.1. Taxonomy (NCBI): domain Eukaryota; kingdom Viridiplantae; phylum Streptophyta; class Magnoliopsida; order Fagales; family Betulaceae; genus Betula; species Betula pendula. The sequence continues at coordinate 207,425 of FXXK01000428.1, forward strand.
TTTGTTTTTTTTTTCTTCTCTTTTGTTTTTCGTCCAGCCACCATGCTGTATGGTTTAGACGAAATTTCATCTCCTACCCAAAATTCAAAAATCATGAAATTTGGATGGTAGATAGAGAACTACAAGACGAGTATTCTAGCTTTTGAATCAATCAAATTGGAGTTCGTTTGACCCTTTGTCATTATTTTTAATTTAAAGTTCATTTACATTTTCTATTGTACTAGAGTCTAAAAAGTGTTTCAATAGACTCCAAATTTCTGTTATGTGTTCTATACACACTACATATAGATAGAGGACTACGAGATGAGTATTCTAGCTTTTGAATTAATGAAATCGGAGTTTGTTTGACCATATTTTCATTATTTTTAGTTTAAAGTTCATTTACACTTTTCATTGTACTAGAGTCTAAAAAGTGTTCCAATAGACTCTCAATTTCTATCATGTGTTCTATACACACTACATATAGATAAAGGACTACAAGACGAGTATTCCTGCTTTTGAATTAATCAAATCGGAATTCGTTTGACCTTATTTTACTTTAAAGTTTATTTACACTTTCCATTGTATTAGAATCTAAAAAGTGTTTCAATTAACTCTAAATTTCTACCATATGTTCTATACACACCACACATATAGTGGTTAACTTCATAGTAAGAATCTCTTAAGAAATGGTTCATGACTTTTAAGTCACATTTCAAAGTGGTAAGAGAAATAATATTTTTTATTATTTCATTTAGAATATTATAGTTTCTTTAATACTTGTAAGGGTATTTTTATGATCCCAAATAATTATTTTTTTTCTTGGGCGTCATACACGTAGTCCTGCAGCTTCAAATTTGCTGCTGTGAAGCAAAAGGACATATTTGAAGTTCCTCTCAGATATCGCAAAATCCACTTGACTGCCTCCCAATTCTGTTTCCTTGGATTGCGCATATATCTGCTCACAGCTCCCACTGCATGTGCAATATCCGGTCTAGTGCAGACCATTGCGTTTATTAGACTTCTGATAGTTGAGGCGTAAGACACCTTGCTCATGTATGCTTTCTCCTAATCGTTTTTGGTGACTGATCCTTGGTTAGTCTGAATTGACTTCCCAAGGGTATGCTTACCGGCTTAACTCCATCAATACTAAACCTGTCGAGAATCTTCTTTACATATTCTGTCTGTGAAAACTTCAATGTACCATAAAGAATTATATATATATTAAAATTGATAAATATTTAAAGAGAATAAGTGATGTTTTAAAAAGTGACTAATAAAATAATAAAAATAATTTTTTTTAGCTAAAATTTTACCAAACTTTAAAAAGCGCAATAAAGAAACTCTTAGAAATGATGGTCGCTATCTTTATTATTACCGTTTATGTACACCATTATCCAGTTGATTTTTCCTGTGCACGAATTTTGACCGCATTGGTATTGGCTTTTTTCAGTACACTAGACGATACTGACTTGATAGACACATTATAGTTAAAAGGGTGTCAGATTTGGCTTCTTTAATGTTGAGTGTCTAACTTTTGGCTTCTCACAATCCTTCTTTAATATTTTGTGGACAGAATAATAGATAGGTTTGTTTAAATATAATATATCTCTAAGCAAAACAAGAGATGAATCCTTTGTATTTTCCTCCCCTCCCCTCTTCCCCTATTCGTAGTGGCAAGGACCTTCCTGTCTAGTCCTAATCCACTAATCTTTCTAGTGCTTGTAATGTTTCTTTTTTGGTGCTATGTGATGAAGTATTTACAAAAAAAAAAAAAAAGAGATGAATCCTTTGTAGGACCAGCCACCGATTAGGGAATAAATGCATGCATGTGTTGTACACCTACTACGGTCTAATTAGGAAAAAAAAAAAACCTCCTACGATCAATTGTCATTAAATAGTTTTATTTATAGAGTGGCTGATGAATATGCGCATATATATATATACTAATTTGGATAGCACGGCATGTGCTCAATTCATGGTAGGAAATGATGATATAATTTATAATGTAATATTTGATAATGCAAGTTTTATTATACAAATAATTTGGTAATGAAAATATTAGAATGTCTAATCGGTGATTGTAAAATAAAATTTAAAAAATTGTAACAAAGTTATTGCTTCCTCAATTCCTCTCCAGATCTTTTTATAAGTAAGTCATCTTGTCACAAAATGTATTTTTTTAAATGTCATGTAATTAATACTTGTCAAATAGTCATATGCTTATTAATGGGGAAAGGAACCATGAAGTAGTGAATTTTTGGGTTCGATTGAATTTTGGTAGGGGTGTACAACCCGTAGTGATTACAGTTATTCCCTAAATACCACAACTGCAATTAGGGTTTAAATAACCGCAATCGCAATCGATAAACTATTAACCGGTTTAATGCCATTTTAAACTGATTATTGAAACTGGTTACTAACCGATAATTGGTTTTCAAATAATAAGCCTTTTAGATCATTTTTTTAATTTTTTGGACTATTTTAAACTCATTTTTTGGTTATTTTTAAAGCTATTTTATACTCTCATAAAATAGAAATAACACAAAAATTAAACCTCCATAATAAAATTAATTGCACTACATAATATAGTTTTTTAAGTTTTAAATTTTATATATATAAAACCGGTTACCTAGTTATTAACCGTTTTTTTAATACCTATAACCGATAACCACAACCAGTCTAGGCGATTATCCAGTTATTTCAATTAAATGCATGCATATGTAAGAGTCTTACCTAATCAAACCTTGATACATATGTATTAGATTAAGAAAAATTTTGGGGTTTGTCCGTGTTAAATTATGGGCTACAACAAGTTGAGGGCAGATCAACTTGGGATTGGATTACAAACCCTCAAGTCCTATTCAACTTATTTTTTTCTGTTTTCTTTTTTCTTTTTCCATAAGGATATAATTTTCTTACCAATTAGGTTGTAAGAATTCTTTTACTCCATTCTTTAAAAAGTATTATATGTTCTTGAGGATGTGAAGGATAATTTTTTTTAGTAATACTATTAAAAAAAATAGTGATTTTTATATGCTAAAAAATATATGACTCTTTTAAATACTAAATTGAGACAAATCTCTCAAGCTGTCCTTTTCATAATCAAAAGCATTGGGTGGAATTTAGCTGGAGAGTTGGCAATCCACTCTTTTTTTTTTTTTTTTTTCTCAAAAACACTCAAATTCATTTTTTTACATTATTATTTTTTTCTATTTAAAAAAAAAAAAGTCAAACTTCTTATTAACATTACTAAACAACTTTTTATATTTATATTCTTTCAATCAATTTTTATTAATATTCTAATAAATAATAAATGAGATTACTTTGTCAATCGCACTCAATTGCTTGGAATCTTAGAGAACTGTAGAAGCTTTTTTTTATTTATTTTTTTATTCAAGACAAAGGGAAAGAAAAAAAGGAAAATTATAAAAAAATGGTCTTTATCACTCTTAAACCTAATAAAAGATAAGAAGAACAAAGAAATAAAAATGCATCCAAACATCAGGTTTGAAACGGTCCATCTAACTACTAGGTGTTCGAGAATTGTACAAGCTTAACAGTATATGACGAAACTCACAAAAGAATGCCAGCAAAGCAGAGAGACCTTGGCCTTGCTTTCCCCTTCAACAACAATAGTAACCCCAAAAGGAATCAGATTGAATAGATAAAAAAAAAAAAACCCAAAAAGGAATCAGATTATATTTCCCCTCCAGTTTCGGAGAAACCCACTAAGTATGGAAGCTTCACTTCTTGGCTTTCAATTAAATACACCTTGTCTCTTTGTACATTTCATTTATAGTTTATTATTTTCTGGAAAATTGTTTTTGGTTTCTACAAATTTGGAGGGCTTAGCAGATACTTTATTTTGTTCATTTTGATTTATGTCGAAGAGCCTAAAATCATATATATTTTTCGTTTCGGGGTAAACTGTTTTGTGGTTTATTGGGGAATAAATAGGCTTTGAGATATGGAATTTCGGAAACGATCCCTTGGTGGGTTTATTTTTTTCATATGTTGATTTCTATAAGGAGCTCAAAGATCACTGTTTTGATATCATTCTTCGTTTGTGATTTTAGGTGGAGTTGATGCCGCAGTTTGCAGTTTTGGATGGACTCCTTGGTGGGTTTTGTTGGAAATAAATTTTGATGGTACAAAAATTTTTGTTGATACATAGCAATATTAATTCAAAAATTAATAATAAAATAAATAGAATATAAGAGATGAAAATTATAGTAAGGAAACATCTCACAATGCTATAGAATCACGCAAGAACGTTGTCCTTAAAGGTTGATTCGTGCCACCCTGAGTATTTAACTCGGTGCGATCGGATCCTTTGACACGCAACCTCCCAGGATTAGACTATAGCCTCTATCTTCGTTAAAGACGCACTTCTAAATACAAAGGCAAAATGAACAACCCTTTTCTCAAAGAGGATGAGGGACTTATAATCATTTTTTTGTAGAAAAGCTAATAATACAATGTATAGCTTTATGCCTTAAAATAAGTGTTTGACAACATTGTAATGGAAACCAAATAAGTCAAACTTATGTCAAATTCTCTTGTGAACTCAATATATATACGTGAACGTGAGTGCAGGCCAAGGTGATGGGTTTTCTAAAAAACAAATCATAAAAACAATTTGACCAAAAGTTTATAACGTCAAATGCCATAAAAAATTTGTTAATGACCAACGGTTAAAAACGTAAAGAGAAATTAAAACTTGATTTGTTTTCCTTCATAAAACCCACAGATAAGCCTTAATGTCTAACGGTATAAAAGACTAATGGCTTATGCGTTTTATGATCAAACGAAAAAGATAAAAAATAAAAACCGTAAGCTAATTTTTTTCGTTAAAACTCATGAACATGCAAACAATTAAAACATGTCTTAAATGGCTTAAATAAAAAATATTTGTAACACTACAACAGGTTTTCCTTGTATTGTGGTCTAGCAATTGGAGCTGAAAAATCACTGTTCGGCATGGAGTTTTCTTTGTGATTTTGGGAAATATAGTTGTTGAAACACTGATTCCAGATGGGTCATGCTTAGATTTTGATATAAATTACATATTGGAAGAAGAGGAGGAAAGAAAGAGGGGTGAACGAAAGAGGGAAGAAGAACGTGTTGGAAGAGGGGTGAAAGAAAGAGGAAGAAGAATAGAAGGTTAAAATAGTAATTTGACTTTACTATTCCCGTGACATTCACTATTTTTTATAGCTTTAAGGGTGAGTTTAGGATTGTGATTTCGTAGACAAG